>OX608079.1:87786032-88063107 GCA_951509765.1 Sphenella marginata | reverse complement strand
GGGAGTTATTTCATAATTTTTGGAAATTGGGAGTTATTTCATTTTTTTGGGACTTACTTCATTGTTTGTAATCCAGGCATTGGGAGTTATTTCATTTTTAATGGGAGTTATTTAATTTTTGTTGGGCATATTTTTAGCGAACTAAAGTCAGTACATTTTTTTTTATATTCCAAATTTTCATTTTTCATTATCACCTTCGACTTATGATCATGAATCTGAGAATTGGCTTAGGTCAGATCCCCGATTCGGGGCGTGATCAATGGTATTTATGTGCAGAACTCCTTTCGGCATAGGCGGCCTTCGGCCGCGCTCAAAAAATAACCCTGGGCTACGCCATTCCAACTCCGGGTGGTTGCCCTGAACGGTGGCAACATGCCACCGTTCCCACTCTATGGGCGGGATCCATGGTATTTTTGTGCAGAACACTTTTCTGAATTGGCAATAAAGATAACATAAAGGGAATAAAAATACAGTGTTATCTTTATTGCCAATTCAGAAAGGTGTTCTGCACAAAAATACCATAGATCCCGCCCATAGAGTGGGAACGGTGGCATGTTGCCACCGTTCAGGGCAACCACCCGGAGTTGGAATGGCGTAGCCCAGGGTTATTTTTTGAAGCGCGGCCAAAGGCCGCCAATGCGAAAAGGAATTCTGCACATAAATACCATGGATCACGCCCCGAATTGGGGATCTGACCTAAGTCAAATTTTCGCCTGCGGCACTACTTCGTCGAATCTGAAACCCAAATGTCTCAATGACATTAATTCGCATGTCCAAAGCTGTCCTGTATTTTTCAAATTTCATTGTAACTGATTATATTGTAAAAATATACCATTTCAAATTTTGATTTGGGATTTATTTCATTTTTTTGGGACTTATTTCATTTGGGAGTTATTTCATTTTTTTGGGGACTTGTGGTTTCATTGTGAAATAACTGCCAAATATTGGGAGTTATTTCATTTCCTTCTTTGGGAGTTATTTCATTTATTAAAGTTGGGAATTATTTCATTTTTATTGGGACTTATTTCATTGGGAGTTATTTCATGGGAGTTATTTCATTTGGGAGTTATTTCACTGCACCGCAGTCAGTTGCATGAAGGAAAGTTAGTTGGGGGGTAACAAAAAAAAAAATCAAGCGAAAGTGGCTATAAAAAGAGCAACGAATAGAGACTTGTCAAGTGTGAGCATAAATGACGAAGACATTCATATTTGGTCGACTTGGGGCATGAGAGTGTGAAATAAAGCGGGATAAATATGTATGTCACAAGCCCACCTACATACGAGCACAAATGCAAACATGGCGAGTGCTTGTCATCGCAAGAGTCATATTGTGTTGCAGTTTTAGTGCATTTTATTGCATGCAACAGCTTCAGCAAGTAGATAATAGAGCGTATAAATTACACATTGTGCAAGCAATTTAGTCGAGACTATCTACACGGTGTATATACATACATACATATCTACCTACGAGCAAACATGCTTGCATATGCTCAAACACTAAACAGCAAATATCCCACTTCGTCGCCTTAAGTTTAACATGAACTTGCCAAACTCAGTTGTAACTGACTAGTTGCAAACTACTTTCAAACTGCGTAGTGTAACTAAGGAAATATTCTTAACATATCGCCAGAACATACCACTATCGTTGTTTATGCTAATCATAAAATCGAAAAAATCGCTTACAGTTTTAAATTGATTTTTCCGAAAAGTGTCATGAAAGCCCAGGCAGTTCACTGCATCTTGATTTTTCAAATCTTAACTTAGCTTGATAGGAAGTCGTTACATTGGCAAGGCAGTGTGTTGATCTATTACTCTGAAGATCGCGGCACTTAATTTTCTGACAGTTAATACGAATATTTTCTAGATTTTTTCATAATACCAAAAATTGAAGAATGTAAAATGGTTCGTCTTTAATCTGTTTGTGAATGCAAGTTTCCTACGAGCTTCGTTAATACATTTTGAAAACACGTGAAAAATCTGTGGTTTTTTTAATGATACTAGTTTGCAAATAGATAAGCGAGCTAGTCGAATATCAAAACAAACTAGTACTAAGCTTATTTACAACAAGTTGATGCGACTGCGGAGATGCTCTAATGCAAGTGAATTTTCACCGACCTATTCACAAAGTCCTTGCTATAAATTTTTTGTGCAATAAGTAACACCATTAGCTCATGGCTCATGTCACATAAAATGTAAAAAGAACTACCACGACATATATGAAGACTCACCTTTGTATACTTATATGATAGTATGTACATATTACATGCTTTGCGTTGACTGACTGACACTTCTACTCAACATTGCCGCCACTTTGGTTCTACTGCTCTTTAGCCATTATCGTTGAACTATAATGTATTAACTGTAATTTGAGAATAAATGTCTTGGAAACGGTTAGCGTGTTGAGAATCCAAAGTAAATGTGCTCTATAGTTAGTGCTAATGAAAATAAAAAAGTAACTAAAGAATGACGTAATAAGTCAAAATGAAAATGAATGCAGTTTACGAGTACAAGCTGAATCAAATGCATCCATCTGATGTAATACCTTTAAAAAAGTGTCATATAAAGTATTTTATGGAAGAAATTGTTGGCTTCACAGAATCATTGAAGGGAATTATTTAAAGTGTGTTTGGAAATGCATAGCTCATATTTTAACTGGTACTGGAACACACGACGAAACAAAACTAAACAAGTAAGGAAGTCTAAGTTCGGGTGAACCGTACATTAAATACCCAGCGTTAGTTTTCAAAAAAGGGGGCGTGGTTTTCATCCGATTTCGCCCATTTTAAAAACCAATCTATGCCGAGCCTAAACAATAGCGAATTTGGTGGGCGCGGCCACGCTCCTTGCTTATAAAGCTTTAACCGCTTACATGAGCCAAAAGTACTGAATCGATCTTTTCAAGGGTTATACCATGTCCTATATATAACTTTGGAAAAGAAGGCGTGCCATGCCCAAAACTTTTAACGTATTTTGTGAAATTTTTCGATGTACGGATATATGTGTCCATTAATCAATATTTACCTAATTTTAAAAAAGTGGGTGGTGGCACGCCCACGGATTTTATTATGTTGTTTGTCCCTATTGAAGATCAGTTTTCATTGCAGATCTTTATGATACTTTCACAGTGGCTTGTTAATAGTGAAATGTTGATATTTTGTTTATTCACTTGTGGGCGGTGCCACGCCCATTTTCCAAAATTTTACCAAAAAACCTTTAAACATCACTAATAACATCATCAGGTGAATGAGTGTACTAAATTTTAGCATTATATCTTTATCAGTTAAACAGATATTGCATATTCCGGTTTCCTAACTCTCGTTTAGAGAACTTTAGTCCAAAAAGGGGCGTGGTCGTTCACCGATTTTTCTTATTTTCTGTGGTAGTACTCTACATAAACATAACATGCCTGGAACCTAGTTTCGTAAACCTATCTCACACCGTTCTGAAGTTATTAGCAGTCGAATTTGAAAATTGCTTGACTCATAAGTGGGCGGTGCCACGCCCACTTTAAAAAATTTTGCAAAAATAATGTAAAGAATGTGAAAATTGATGTATGTACCAAATTATATTATTATAGCGGCATCAGTTAATTAGATATGGACTTTTCAATATTTCCACCTCCTTTCAATATAACTTTTATAAAAAAGTAGGCGTGGTCGCCAAGCGATTTCGTTTATTTTCTATATCTGAATTTAACACAACAATAGTATGCCCTCTACAAAATTTCGTTATACTAGCATAAACTGTTCTCAAGTTATTAGGAGTCAAAATTTTAAAATTTCTTCAAATATATGGGGGCGGTGCCACGCCCCTTTTCAAAAAATTTGGTAAAATCCGCCTTAGAACATATAAGTCAATACATATTGCAAATTTTATCATTGTAGCTGCTTCTGATATTGAATTAACCCGTTTTATACGTTTTTCGAAATTTTCGATATCGAAAAAGGGGGCGTGGTTATCATCCGATTTCGCCCATTTTCAATAGCAACCTACCTTGGCCAGAAAGTAACCTCTATGCAAAATTTCATGCAAATATCTCAATTTTTACTCAAGCTATCTATCGTGTACACGGACGGACAGACGGACAGACGGACAGACGGACGGACATGCCTTAATCAATTCCTCTTTTCAACCTAAGAACTTTCATATATGGAACTCTATATCTAACTCGATTATTTTGTGCCGTTACATAGTACCGTTATGTGGACAAAATTAATATACCCTTGTACTAGTACTAGTACGCTGGGTATAAAAACGTAACTCAGAAACCAATCAAACTTTCGAGGTAGAGGATACTTTAACTAAGAAATAATCTAAGCTATACATCTAGTAATGCAACAGTGAAAGTTACAGGAAATACTCTTTAAATGTTTCTTAGTAATGCGCCCACACATACAGACACAAATTCTAAAAAGTGTCTATTCTAAATAGTATCTACAACTTACATAGTTCTTCTTCGAAGAGTTAGTTCCGGAAAAATTTTCCATAATTGTGTAAAAATTGCTTCCAAAAGGAATTGCAATATTAACAGACACCTAATTCAAATATCACATTACTGAGAAAAATTTAACCCACTTGAAATAAATTTGATGTTTACTAACTGATGTACATACTTATGTACAATTATAAACGTGTGCCAGTTTCGGAAAATAACCAGCAGCCTGTCTCCATAATATTACTGTAACCTGCGAAGATGTTCAATGTATTTGTTTGTACTAACGTTGCCAATTGGTAAATGTGCTATTTTCTTGAGCTTTAATATTTTTGACATGTTAATGCATCAAACCACGTTATTGCAACAAAGTGATATGAAATCATACATTTTACCCTTGGCATTTTATGTATTGATTGAAATATTTAATATTGCCAAGCAAGCAATTTAAAGCTTTAAAAAGAGTAAACCTTAACCTTTTTTCAAATTTACTTCAACAATTTCCATTGTATTCAAAAAAATATTCAAACAATGGCTTTTATATGTATATCAGAGATAAGTAAGTTCATTAAAAATTTGCACTCTCATACAGACAGAGAATGCAAAATTTATTCTCATAATTGAAGCTGACATTAAAAAGTTGTTGAACTAAAAGCGTTTAAGCGCCCCAATTTCGAGTCTGTCGTTTTATGTAAATGTATATATATGTATATATAATGCCCTTCAGTGAAACAGCAAACTAGTTAGAAAACATACCAGTATACAATTAAAATTTTCTGACTGGTACCGAACAAGGGCAAAAAGAACTAAACTTGAAACTTGAATTTTACATTTTACCTCACTGGAACTCAAACCAGTGACTTCGACAATGTGAATCAAGTACTTATTTGCTGTGCCCGAAGGCATTTAAATAAATTTCGTCTTGATTGAACACTATTTTTGGGGACAATTTTAAACTAGTTTGAGACTGGTATATATCCGTACGAAATCTGACAATTAACATTCCCTAGGACATCGGCATGTTGAAAATATATTTTTAAGTCATATGAAAAAAAGTCATTTGGCTGACTATTTGGGTTTGGCGATGTCCTCTTTTGCATGGGTGAGAGCGCTTCACCTTTTAATTTCTCGTTTGACTTTCTTTAAATCACCATTTTTCTTGCTTACTCTGACTTCTTTGCAACTGGTTTCAATACTAGTTGCAAACGTATTAGTGTGAATAAACTTACAAAGCTTTTAATTGTTGGTATAGAATATTTACTACCCTGCTTGGTGTTTCACTATAAGTTTTCTATAGTTTCTACAGGACTTGTGTATTGTTGGTGCCACTCAACGTATTTAAAATTGTGATAGCCCCAAAAGCTTTAAAAGCTTTTGTTTATTGATGGTTTTATTTCAATTACTGTTATTCAGACTTTTTACCTTGATTGTGCTGTCAGCGCAACTTCTTTTTGTTTGTATATACATATGTGGATATCTCGTTGTAGGTGATCATACATTATTTACTTTCCTGTCTGACTTGTTGACGTTGAGTTTTATTGATATGCCATTTGCATTTAATTGATGATCATATTAAAACAAAAAATAAGTAAATTATATGCAGTAAATAAGAAAAAACGAATTATTTTCTTCAATCTTCAACTGACATCAAATCCCAATCGATTTTGTAATAACTAAACAAAGTAAGATTCAACATTTTTGCAACTGAGGACGCCATGCTATAACATACACTATTCCAAAAGCATTTAAATTGTGTAATGAAACAAACATTTATAGAGATAATATACTTAGATATTATAAAATCAGAGTGGTGATGTTCTTAGAATGGAATAGTAAACTTCGGTCCAATATTAATGCAAAGCTGACCTAGCAACGCCCGTTGGTCCTTTTCTCAGTTTGCCTATTCGAATGAAACTGTCAATCGCATGACCTGATAAGATGTTAGATATTATATAAGATACATATGTATGTATATAACAATGGCTACCACATAATAATAATTTGCAACATATCATGTGACAAAATTCTCAGCTGCTAATACGATGATAGACATCATTTGGATTGCATGCCTTGACTATCATGTAACATGGGCAAACAAATAATAAAACAAATAATAATATAACACTATTAGCTGGCCATACGGAACATGATAATAGTCGGCATTTCGATTACATCCCTAGGCTATCATATGATAATAATAATCCCCAACATATCATGTGACTAAATTCTCAGTTGTGCAACACGTGACATGATAAAAATATAACATTGCCCAAATACCGCATGCCATCATTTAACATAGCCAATCACATAATGAAAATAGTCAAAATAAAATGTGACAAAATTCTCAGCTGGCTTTTACGCGACAAATATTCAGCGGTTGGTAAAATAAACACTGCTCAAAGCAAACACTTTCTTGGTGATATATATATTAGCAGAACACAACTTCATCCCATTTTCTGCCTAACTGTTGTTAATTAAATTATCACGCCAAGTATTTATGAGTAGGCTCATGTTGCTCCTGTGCTTTATCAAATCAATTCATTTATTACACTTGCAAATAGGCCTTTCTTGTCTGCTTTGTAGACTTGGCAATAAATGTCAATGGCTTATTAATATTATTTTTGCTCTGCAGGTGGTGCTACATATTATTGCTGTCAAAATAGATTTGTTTTTGGCAACACATTTATTATTATTGCCGTCGTAGCGGATGTTTTGGTATTACTTTTTTTATATTGTCCGCTTTAGTTCGCGGAAATTGAATGTCTCGTTTTCTGTGAAATGTATAGATATATGTACATATATACTTTTTTTGTACACATATGTACACATGGATGTGTGTACGTGCCCTACTATGAGCTGCTAATGTAAGTGTATTAGACCGTTTCCAATTTGTCTGGGAATCATTGTTTTTCTCTTGAGATAGTTATAAGGGAGAGATCTCGACTGAGATAGAAATATCAGTTGGTGGTTAACGTGGTATTTCTGTTCGAAGTGTCACATGGGTAGGTTTCTCAAAAATCCGTTGTTGTTGCATGCATAGGAAAAATGACAAAACAATGTAGTGGTCTGTGAATCCTCTTGATTCTATATAATTCCTACGTACCTAAAATCTAAAAATTCATTCCCTACATCTCTGGCATTTACATAAAGAGCTCAGTCTAACATATGTATGTGCGTATTTGTATATCGAAATGTGCATAAACATAAGGAGCATATGAAATTAGCACCAAATCCGGTACATCCGGATGCTGTATCTGAACAATATTGTGTGGAAATAAATTATGCATAAGCCATAAACTTCAATTCCTATTTAGCTATGTATGTAGCCATGTACTGCCTTCAAGTACAGCACTTGTTGGCACATGCACTTACATACATATGTATATACCTACATACATATGTACACGTACTATGTGGGCAATGAATGAAATCTATTTCACAATGGGATTACAGGATTTAACTTTGATAAAATTTAATATTTAATGGTAGTTATCATAAATTCTAAGACACTCTACTCAAGTTTTGTGGTTTAAGTGTGCTAATAGAATATTTAATTTTAATTTTAGTCATTTTACCAATTTTGTGCTTGTCTGAATTCGGTCAAAAAACTTTGTGAGATCCCTGAAGTGCAGAAAAAGGTATCTCAAATAAAATTTGTAATAGTTTGCCTACTTTGGGGTTAGGAGCTAAGCAAGTTAGAAATACACAACTCACCAGATTTTGTGTTTAGAGAAACAGAAACGTAGTAAAGTAAATATAAGAAAAGAATTACTCTGACTGCTAGATTTTTCGTTACTTAGTCACTGTTCTGAAGAGTTATGTGTGTAGAATTTACTGAAAAAAAAAAAGAATTTAAAAAGTCAATGGAAATATTCCATTTTTCTCTCGCATACACACATTAAAGCAACTCAATTTGCTTTTCAGTAATGATGGCATTTGGCCAATATATGAATGCAGCATAGAAGCGTTGATACTCAGCCAATTTCTGATATATAATTCCTAAATATCTGCAAAAAGGGACTATACCAACATTCCCCTGAAGGATTGCTTCGATTAATAAATTTTTGTAAGCTTTCTGAGCTCAAGACCAGTTAACAAATAATTCTTAGTGAATTATTATTGTCAGTTTTTTGAAATATTTAGAATTAGAGAAAAATTACAGAAATGATTACAGCGATGGATAGGATTATATGTTTTAGAGTGTGCATGTGATTAAAAAAGTGAGTCCTTACCACAACCGCATGAGAGCATTAAACTACTTATTTGTAATTTTATTTTCCAATTTTTATATTGCAGATATTAATCTGTAGTTCAAAAGCTATAGGTAGTAAACAACAAAAACGTGTTTATAATAATTAAAATTAGTAATACAGTCCAAAAATGGTATATTCAGAGTCTTTTTGAACAAACTCTCATTGAATTAATCCGAACAAAGTCCGAGGGAGTATTTTGGGACTCTGTAAAAGCAGAGTTAGAGAGTTATTTTTTTAATTTTTTTTTTCAAAGGCACCCTTTACAATTGGATAAGGTATGTTGGGTGTACCTTATGAGTAGTTATTAGGATGCTATTATGCAGCTATTTTGTATGGAGAGAGGGCAGGCTGCTTGAAATCAAAGATTTGGCGATATGCTCTTGAATTCCAAATCCTCTTTTCTTGAGCCACCTTACATATGTATGTATATAACAGGATACTGGTCATAATATTTTGTCTTACATAATCTTTCTCGCCCTATATTATGTCAAATATAACATTTTCATTATTTGCTATATGTACACTATAATTTATTTGATATAATCATTGCATGAAACATTTGCTAAATTGGTATGTCATGGCCAATTGTGTACCTAATGAAATTTGCTTTTAGTTCTTTGAAGCCATCAACCAATTATTCGCATTCCCATGCGTACAGGTTAATTTATTAAAACAACAACAGAAAACCCATACAAGTACAATTTCAACTTTTAATCAACTTTGGTGCATGATCACTTGTACGTGTTTACTATTTTATTGTGTACGAGAGCACTAATTAATAACCAAACAACAAAACTAAATCGATTTTATATTTGAACGGCTTCTTGGGTTGTTTAGCGAAATTCTATAATACAAATTCGAAGAGTTTAACAACAGATAATTGAAATATAGTTCTTATATTGTATGTGTGTGCGTGTTATGTTTCATGACCTTCATTTTAAATTTCATGAACTTGAAATGCTTTCATATCATCAACGTGATGAGCTGAGTCGATTTGGGTCGCTGCTCGGCTCTCTGTTCGAACCAAAGCTTTTAATTAATGATTACTTATCATAATAATTAGTAATTAGATTCTTTTTTTTGAAAGATGAAGTAATTAATATTTTCAGATTCGCACGATTACTAATTGATTACGATTACAGATAATCAAAAATAATCAAGATTTATAAAAATTAGGATAAAATAATCAAGAATAATTTGACTACTTTCGAAGATTACTTTTGATTATCTATGATTATATATTTTTTTATTTGGTAACATAAGTTCAATTTTACAAACAAACGTACACACTAACACTTAAATTATGCATTGCGTAAAAAGCTGGTAAGTGCAATTTTGAAAATATTAAAGGAGAGATGAAAATAATAACGTATCTTAACGTGGCCTTTCCCTTTGCATCAAAGTCAAGTACTAAAATATTATTGGTTGATTTGTTATTGAAGTGAATATACCTACATATATTTCGTATACAAAAACTATCTAATTATTTTGTTCAAATTTTTTTTAAGTTTTTAGTTAAATTTTATTTTAGTTTTTCAAAAAAAAATGTGTGTATAGAATGATCAGCCATCTAAATTCTAAACTAATCGAAAATAATAAAAAATAGTCCTTGAAAGTAGTTAATTATTTTTTTTGATTACTTTTGATTATTTTAGATTTTTTTCTCGTAATCCCAACTAATTTAAATTACTTGTTGATTATTTGTAATCATAATAAATTAATAATCAGGAATTGTTAAAAAGAGAATTATGTTATCAATACCATCCCTTTTCAAATATAATCCAATTGATTACTAAGCGTACTAATCCAAATTTAACAGCTCTGGTTCGAACGCAAACTAGTCGCAGACTTTAAGAGATATCACGATGAATATTTGGTATGGGGCCGCCTTTTTGTCATATATTAATCATCTGTTTGAACCAACTAGATCGCACCAATACACCACATAGCTCCCATAGTTACAATCGATTGTTCCGATAAATGTATTTTGGGCTATGTATCTCTTTTATGAAGATAGACTTTGCATTAAATGTAAGTAATTATATGTAAAAGTTCACTAATCTTAGGACTACTTACAAAGCAACTTCTCCTATTAAACTACATGTTTGAAAATAAAATTGAAAAAAATCAATATAAAATATATAGAACGGGTGGCAGCATCTTTGTATTTTTAGGAAACAACTTATTTTCAGGTCAAACCTTTACATTTAAAACCTTAAGTTTAAAAATCAAACAATACATATTCAACCTTCCTGTACATCTACAGGTTGAGCCCTTCATTGTACTCCTCCTTAATGTATTATAATCGAAAAATCTACACTGATGATAGCACAACACCGAAACGGGTTTGTTTCAAAACAAAATTTCACAAGGTATGACGGAATATCGTTCCAATATACATCAATTATACGTCCTGTCGGAAAAGCAACAAAATAAAATAAAACAAATAAAAATGACTTGATGAGGAGCTCTTACTCCCCCTCTCAACAAACAGTGACCGTTGTTTTTAAATGCTGGAAGGGGCAGTAGTCCGTTTTTATCCTTTTTTTTACAACTGGCTTATAATAGTTTTATCCCAATAAATAATTACTAAGAGAATGCTTGGAAAAATAATGGTACATCAACAAAGACTCTTTGGTCTGGAATAATATGCTGAGCTGCCACCCGTTTGAGGCTATGCAATTCTTCTGTGAAATTTGATATGTTTTTCGACCCATCCTAAAATACATCACATACATATATTTCTGGCACGAATTCCCAAGAGATGTGGTGGCGTGAAGCCAAGATGTAATGGCAAATAAACGAATTGAATTCAAAAACAAATGTGTCGTTGCAACCCTTTGCAAGTCGCTGTTGGACGCAGTTAATCCAATAAAAGAAATTAAGTGCAAAAATCAACTGCCAACTGACTGGCGGTAGCAACAGCAATTTACCCCACATACTCGTATATTACGTACATATGTACGTACATGTGTGTGTTTGCATTTTTATTTACAACGAAAAGAGATTGTTTGCTGATACAATTTGTTAGTAGCATGTAGTATAAACAAAATAATATATGTAACAAAATAAAAATAGAAATAAAAAAAAGAATTAATTCAAAAGAAAAAGTCTTGCAGCAACATCACTCAAAAGTGAAGCACGAAATAAGTAAACAATGCAGTGGACACCTCCTTCATTCCCTCGCGCCAATGCACTACATAATGTCCAAAACACCACACCGCTGCGCATAAGCTCCAATTGTAAATTGGATTTTAATGATATTTAATCGCGCTCGAGCAAGGCTTCTTCTACATGGTTTTTCTGCTTTGTAAATTTTTCTGCTCATGTGCGCTACGGTTTTTTTTTTTGTTTTTTTTTTTGCTGCAGCTTAACTACCCGTTTTATGTTCACTATGAAGTAGCTGCATTCGTGCGCACATACAAATACACAACTTTATTACACTAGCTACTGGGATTTATTATTGTAGATTAATTACATTTTATTACAGTTTCACTTGTCATGCTGCTGTTTGTGGGGGGGATGGCACGCACATGCATAGCTCTATAAATTTGTGTTGACATACTTACATACAAATACATACATATTAGACTGGGTCTTATTTTACCTGAATCATTTGTTCTCTTGTATAGTGTACGCCATGGCGTATGAGCAACATTTTGTGAAAAAAATAACAGTTGCAATAAATATTTAAAGTGAAATAACTTCTTTGTTTATTATTTTAGTAATATAGTTTGAAGGCAACATTTTCTTGAATTTTTAAGTACTTTCGTTTGGTAAGGAAAAATATATACTTTAGGGCGGGTAAAATTTTGTTTCTGCCCCTATCATGCGAACGCGACTTCAAAGCTTAAAAAGACATAAGAAAAAAAATTGAAGCTTCTCAAGACAAAAATAATGACATATCAATTTTAAAAAGCGGCCGTCAAATAACCAAGTTACAACGAAAAAACCATTTCGGCTGTATTTCGGAGGGTTAAAAAAAAAAAAATTTTTCCAGAACCCTCTCAACATAATCTTTAAATTTAGGGGCGAACATTAGCAACTTTTTTTTTCGACCTAGTCTAATACATATTCAACTACTAACTCGCACAAGCGTTTATACTAATTGCAGTCCGGTGCCATTTTGTTAAGTAAATGGAATTTTCTGAAGAGAATATATACAAGACTTTTTTTTATCTAGGCAAATTTTGTCTTGCGGATTTGCTGACGTGACTATTTCTATGCAAAGTTGGATTAAATTACACAAAAAAAAAAAAAAAAAACAAAGCAATGAACTAATACCTAAGTGAGACAAATCACTTAATAACGGCGTTGGTTTATTCAATGCAATGATAAGCCTTTGCTAGAATTTAATTATTAGACACAAACGACTAGCCGTAAATAAAACAAATAGCGAAATAATAATTATCAAACCAGACTAAAATACCACTGGAAGTTGAATCAAAACAAGACCAGGTGCCCAAAATTGAGTGAGTGACGAAAGTAAGGATGAAACCTGTCACTGGAGTGGAAATAATGGATGCCTGTCTACTGACGCCTTAATTACATTGTTTCATCTTAGGAAAACATTCACTAATATTTTGGGTCCAGCAATGTTATGATTTATAAGCAAAAAGTAGAGAAAGCTTTTAAAATGACAACTGGATATTTTGTCTTATACCGAACTAAAACGAATTCACCAACTAACTACTATTTGCATATTTACATCTCATGACTGCAAAATTTACAAGTTGTTAAGAACCCTCCATTAGCATTAAGACATTAAATGGTTAAATAAGCTACTGTAAATATATATTTAATAGCGCCTAAATGTTCCAATTCGTTAACATAAAATCATTCAAACTGAAGGCCTGAACAAAACCAGCCTAAGCTTATTGCTACGTAAAAAGAAACCAATCAAGCCATAAAACTTTCGCCTTTTATGGCTAAGCAAAAATGAGCGCCATTACATAAATATGTATGCCTGTGCTTATCAGAAGATGAATTGAAATTACGAAAACGTGCTATAATGACAAAAATAAACCAAAAAAATACTAAGAGAAATTTTCGCTAGAATGCTTCCTAGAATTATCTTATTTGCAAAAAAAAAAAAAAAAAAAATACTAAAATCGAATTGACATATCATCACTATCATACATTGGTGTGTAACAGATTAGTCGATTTTTCTATCGCAAGACAGCAAAAAGGTTGCGCTCAGAGACCAGTTGTGGTAAAAGATTTATATTTCCCACGTTCTTGATGGAAAAGTTTCCTTTTCTTAGCATTTTCCTAGCGTGAAAACAAAAATTTACGAAACTTAAAAAACTAACGAAAATTTAGTTCTGTTCACAAACAAAAAAACTATTTTTTACATTTGAAACTACAAGAAGTCTCAGCAACTTTTTTTTATGATGATAAGCATTCAATAATAATTGAAAACAATAAAAATATTTATTCACAGTCAACGGAAATAAACTTACTTCCACACACTCACACATACACATTAACGTACTATATGCTTACACACATCCTAGACATTGTTTAAGAAAGTACGTGCAGAGATGGAGTAAAAATTTGTACAACGATTTGGTAATAAATATACACTCGTCTGAGTTATCTGCTTATATGAGTTGGCACATGTCGTGCAGGCAGATCACGTATACGCCCTGTATAACCTGCGCGCGCTTGTGCAGATAATGAGAAGCGCAAAGGCAAACCTGCCACATTGGATTTGTTTTGTTAGTACTTGATTTCACTGAAACATATTGGCCATTTTATTGACATGAAATTTGTTTTGACCCAGCTGATATTTACTAACATATAAACTCAAATGGATGACTGTAGTACCATACCAAAGGTAACCTATTTTTATACACCGGTCTTAGGCGCCTATGTAGCAAAGAACTCAAGTAGTTCAATTCTTGGTTAGGGACGAGATTTACATAAGTGGATATTCTACCTCAGGTACGCGCATATCGACGATTACTAAAGTGAAGTAGGTACGATTTTCTCTTAAAAGTTTGTTAAGCGGGCATCTTGGCACTCTAAGCCCAGCATAACTGCAAGTCATTTTTACAAAAAACTTTGTAAGGCTTTTCAGATTTAGGGCTTAGTATGTTTGGTTATTAATAATTGTAATAAGGCCTATGCACATACTAACTTTGAGCAAAGTTTATACAGCTGTGATAAAAATAATAGCAGTCGAATTAGATTGGACGAACTAACCCACCGATTCTGTGTTCTGGCAAATTATCAATATTTGAATAATTTTTTTGGAACGTAGTTACTTAATTTTTTTAGGCAGAACACGTATTTTCATTTAAAATTTTGCGACATCTATAAAAAAGTCCATATAAAAAGAAATTTTAAACTTCAAAAAATTTCAGGAAAGTTAATTAAATTTAAAGAAAATGGATATCAAAATCGTAAGATAAAAAAAAAATTTCTGAGTATGCAGTATTGTAGCCTCGTCGTGAGAGTTAAAACTAGCATACAAGTTTTTTGTACGAACGAAACTCTGTATTGTTTCTTAAACTTTCTGGTTAAGTTGCCGTTATAATACCCGACAACCCACGCTCTCGTGTGGCACACATTATTTACATCTTCCTGTTTTTATAGTTGTTTCACAAAATGTTAGATATGTAGTCACGAAAATCGTTTTCTTATTCCTGTGGTCTGCTGCTTTTTTCACAAAAAAATTATGGGAGCAACAGGCTTTAAGCAAAGCAGTGGTCTTAATAAAGCTTTTTCGAACCACTTTCATGTTTCCCGTCTTGTGGTTGGACTTGGGGACCTTCGGTGTGTTAGGCGAGCAACCCTACCGGCACACCATAACCGCCATCTTCTTGTACATTTCGTAACATTTTTCTTCTAATTTAATAACTACCTATTTTCAAGACTTAAATTAAATGCAACACGTACTCACCTTGGCCTACTGATTTTAGAAATCGTCGGTAATACTGCAAAAGCGCGTATGTGCTATTTTAGTTTGGCTGTTTTTCTACTAAAAATTAGGGCTGTGCCTTTATTCGATTAATCGAGTAAGTTGATTAATCAAATTTTCAATTAATCGATTACTTGATTAATCAAAATTCTGAGTAATCAAAACGATTGTTACTCGAGTATTTTCAAAAATGGTTAATCAAAAACTGATTAATTTACTCATTTTTTTATGTGAAAGTTTGCCTTGAAATAGGCGAAACTAAGAAAAATTAAAAACCAAACATACTTCAAAATATTAAAAAAAAAAAATATTTTAGAAAATTTTGAGATGTTGTCCGATTGCGAATGGGCAAAATGTCGAAGATGCAACAAATGGTTGAAGTATTAAGGAACTTCTGAATTTGAGCCGTTTTAATATATGATTAATCATTTTATTCAAAAAACGATTAATCAAAAAGGCGATTAATCAATTAATTTTCTTTTTGATTAATCAAAATCTTGATTAATCGAGTAAACACCCTTTTTGATTAATCAAAAATCACAATTAATCGATTAATTGAGTAATCGAATTTATGAATAATCAAAATTTTGATTAATCAATTAATCGCACAGCCCTACTAAAAATCCCTTTATTTCTGACCGAATTTCGACTTTATGCAAAAAGTTTCCATCAAGATCGTTAACCCATTAAACGCGAAAGCTAAATAGCAAAGATAGAGTAACTAAACTTTGTGTGGATACTATATGGGTTGATATGTGCACACAACTACAAACAAAATTGTTTAACCCTCCCCGGGGGGGTCTGCACGACCCGTGACATATATGTAACGCTCGCGGATCTGTGTTATGTAATACAGTGTTTGATACTAACATGTAAAAAAACACTTTCATTGCATTTAATTCATCAGTTTTGTTAATTTTATTATAAAGTTTACAAAAAGAAAACGAAACAAGTACAAACGTATGAAAATTCAAGAATTTTTGGTTGCAAAGAAAACTCAAACTGGTCTAAAATGAAAGTTATAGAAACAATCCACACACAAACCTACGTCACACTTTACATATTTGGTGTTTATTGATCTCTGGCAGTTCGATCCAGCACAGCGTCTCCTGGTGGGATTTCTAACAATAAAATGACCAATTAGGTCATATCTAGCACCAAGAGTATCTTAAAGCTGTCCCGACCGGTTCCTTCCCAAATAAAGTTGATGCGACGGAAACTACTGCATTGTCTACCCATTTCGTGACTGTAATATCGCATTCTGAAATCCGAGAACTTGCAATATAACCACGTTCCTTTTTTTTCAACTTATCCTTTAGGGGCAAAGGACAAGAGATTGGTATAGAATTTTGCCGAATGGTTCCAGTTCCCTCATATCCCAGTTTTTTTAATCCAACCAAAACAGGTATGGAAGTGAAGAGATTATCGAAAAAGAATTGAAATGGAAGTGGCTTCCATGTTTCATCGAATTCATCAATCATTGAAAATAAAGGAGCAGCGTTCTTTCCATAGCTTCCAGCGTACTCTTCGTTCGTCCTAGGGTTTTTTCCCTGATACATCTCGAAGTTAAGAAGATAGCCGGAAGGGGTATTTAGACACCACATTTTATAACCAAATCTCAACGGTTTACCTCTAATAAATTGTTTGCAACCGTGCCTGCCGTAGTATTCCACCATTGATTCATCGTAGGACAAATTCCGTTCAGGATGAACATTTTTATTAAACTTCACTTTCAAAGCATCAGTTAGGGGTCTCAATTTCCAGATTTTATCTGACAAATCTGTCTTTCCGGGGTCAATAAAGTGTAGATTCCTAAAAATAATTCGAAAACGATCACGTCTCTTCGAGTCAATAATCACGAGATTTTGAATATCTTTATCAATGCTCCAATATGCTTCTTTATTTGGAGAATATGTATATCCACTTATTATCAGAATTCCTATAAAGACTTTCATTTCTCCAACTGTAATATTTGGGTTTCCATTATTATTTATAAGCGAATATCTGTACATGGCTGTCTCCCGATCGAAGAACGCGAAACCAGATCGACCACATTGTGATAGACGGACGGCATGCTTCTAGCGTTTTAGATGTTCGCACAATAAGAGGTCCAAACATCGACTCCGATCACTACCTAGTAGCAGCTAAGATTCGTACCCGCCTCTGTACGACAAAACAGGTGCAACAGAAAACGCAAGGAAAGCTGGACGTCGAAAAGCTGCAATCGCAACAGACCGCCAATGATTTTGCAGACCGACTCTCACACCTGCTCTCTGAGAGCACAATTCAACCCAGTGGAATGCATGAGCAGTGGGAGCACATCA
This sequence comes from Sphenella marginata, assembly GCA_951509765.1. Taxonomy (NCBI): domain Eukaryota; kingdom Metazoa; phylum Arthropoda; class Insecta; order Diptera; family Tephritidae; genus Sphenella; species Sphenella marginata. The sequence goes on along the minus strand of OX608079.1, from coordinate 88,045,173 downwards.
CAGGAGCACTCCGTACCGCAGCCGAAGAAGTAATTGGATTCCGGCGAACGAGAAGAAACAACTGGTACGATGATGAAGAGTGCCGAGCTGCAACGAAAAGAAAGAACGAAGCCTACAAGGCAACGCTAAGATCGAGTGCAACAAGGAGTGTGTGTGAACACTACCGCGAGTTGAAAAGGGAAGCGAGGCGACTTTTCCGGGCAAAAAAAAGAGAGGCAGAAAAGCGTGAAATCAATGAGCTTGAGATGCTAGCCAATGGGAATAATGCCCGAAAATTCTATCAAAAAATTCGACGAATGACGGAAGGTTTCAAGCCCGGGGCAAATTCCTGTAAGAACGAGAACGGCGACCTGGTGACTGATGTTCAGAGAATACTAGAGATATGGAGGGATCACTTCTCTGCCCTTTTAAATGGAGAAATTGAGCAAGAAACCAGAGAAGAGCTCGAACCCGAACCCACAATCGAAGACGACGAAATTGACGTCCCAGAACCCGACTATAATGAGGTGCGAATAGCAATATCCCGGTTAAAAAACAATAAAGCAGCTGGCGCTGATGGTTTGCCTGCTGAGCTATTCAAGCATGGCGGCGAGGAGCTGGTAAGGCGTATGCACCAGCTTCTGTGCAGAATATGGTCGGATGAATGCATGCCCGAAGATTGGAATCTAAGTGTTCTTTGCCCAATCCACAAAAAAGGTGATCCTGCAAACTGCACCAACTACCGCGGAATCAGCCTTTTGAATATCGCATATAAGGTCTTGTCAAGCGTATTGTGCGAACGATTGAAGCCTGACGTGAACAGACTGATTGGACCTTATCAGTGTGGCTTCAGACCTGGAAAATCTACCATCGACCAGATTTTTACAATACGTCAAATCCTGGAGAAAACCCGTGAGAAAAGAATCGACACACACCACCTCTTTGTTGATTTTAAAGCCGCTTTCGATAGCACGAAAAGGAGCTGCCTATATGCCGCTATGTCTGAATTTGGTTTCCCCGCAAAACTTATACGGCTTTGCAAAATGACATTGAGCAACACCACCAGCTCAGTCAGAATTGGGAAGGACCTCTCCGAGCCGTTTGAAACTAAACGAGGTTTCAGACAAGGTGACCCCCTATCGTGCGATTTCTTTAATTTGATGTTGGAGAAAATAATACAATCTGCAGAACTCAACCGCGCTGGAACAATATTCTATAAAAGCGTGCAACTGTTAGCATATGCTGACGACATTGACATTATCGGCCTTAACAACCGTGCCGTAACCTCTGCGTACTCCAAACTAGAAAAAGAAGCGGAAAAAATGGGTTTGGTGGTGAACGAAGGCAAAACGAAGTACATGCTGTCATCAAGCAAAGAGTCAGCGCATTCGCGCCTTGGCACCCACGCCACTGCTGGCACCAAAAAGTTCGAAATAGTGAAGGACTTCGTTTACCTTGGATCCAGCATAAACTCCAACAATAATGCCAGCCTAGAAATCCAACGAAGAATTGCTCTTGCAAATAAATGCTACTTTGGACTGAGTAGGCAATTGAAAAGTAAAGTCCTCTCTCGACGCACGAAAATCACACTCTACAAGTCACTCATCGCTCCCGTCCTGCTATATGGTGCAGAGGCGTGGACACTAACAACATCTGACGAGGCTGCATTGGGAGTATTCGAGAGAAAAGTTCTGCGAAAGATTTATGGGCCTCTACGCGTTGGCGACGGCGAGTACCGAAGAAGATTTAATGATGAGTTGTATGAGCTTTACGCAGACGTCGACATAGTACAGCGCATTAAAACACAGCGGCTTCGCTGGCTAGGCCACGTCGTGCGAATGAACGAAGACGCTCCAGCCCAGAAGGTATACTTATCGGCACCCGCCGGTGGAAGCAGAGGAAGAGGAAGACCACCACTCCGATGGAAGGACCAAGTGGAGACCGACCTGCGATCTCGTGGGGTCTCCAATTGGCGCCAGTTGGCGCAAAGAAGAAATGACTGGCGAGCTATGTTGGACGGTCAAAATCGCTCAGGCGGTTAGATGGCCATTTAAAGAAGAAGAATATCTGTTTGACTCGTCACACACCATCAAAAAACTTCTGGAATTGCTCATATGGTTCTAGGTTGGTGCAATCACTGTAATTACCCTCAGGGAAAATTGGAGATCTAGCTTCGATATTATCATCCACCCACGTGAAGGATGGTTTGGCTCTCTTTGGCTTACTATGTGACTGACCTGCAGTTATCTTACGACGACGAGAATTGGTTTGTTCCCTAGGCCTTTGAGCCGAAAGCGATGTGCTCGGCTTTTCGGATTCTTGCACAGAAGCAAATGATTCCTCCAAAAGATTTACTTCTAACTCCGATATAGAATGAGTCAGGCAGTCTAAAATTTCAGCGTCCATATCAAAGCCGGGGTTCTCTTCAACGTCGGTATTTTTTCTTGATACAATTTCGCAATCCTCGACAAGCTGTGTATGTGGCAAGTTTTCCAAAGTACCGCCGTCTTCATCTCCGGAATCATCACCTGAAAGAGCACCCGCATCGGGAGCCTCTATATATATAGCTTCAACTTCTTCGTCTTCATTATTTGTCAATTCGTCCAAAACGGCGCAAACTTCTTCCACAGTTAGTTTTGCCCTAATAATGAAAAATATGCACATAAATATGTATATTATATATAATTTACACATGATAAGGTGAACCCGCGAACGTTACATATATGTCACAGCTACACAAGACGAAAAAAAAACCTACAAATAAAGTTATTTTCAAAATTTTTTTTTTATAAACACAAAGTTTGAAACACTATCGAAATATACAAAACACACTTTTCACATAAATGGCTGGCACTTTATAAAAAATCGTACTTACCGGCAACGTGTTCCCATTTCGACAGTTTTTTTAGGTGTGTGAAATTGGCTTCGTGTTCAACGCGCTACTAATTTTGCACCACTAAACGGAATAGGCAAAATATAGTACACACGTATCCTTTGATTTGTTCACTTCGATTCTAATTTATAATTTGGAACATTTAAAATTGCATTTCTAAAAAGTCGTAGATTTATGTGAAAGATCGGAGCGTTACATATATGTAACACTAGCGTTTAATGAGTTAATTTAAATTATTTTGCAAACAGAAATGCAGTTTTCTTTAAAATAAATCAAGAGATCCGCAGGGGCGTATAAATATATATTTGCGACACTAATGTCACTTATGCGGTTTTGCAGTGTCACCGACGCTATGCAGATACTGTACCTACATATGTATATTCATATATTTGAATGCGTGTCTCCTTGCGTAGGCGTTTCCATTCATTTAACCTCATATTAATTTTAAAATGGTTTTTCTTTTTTACTAATTTTTTTTTTCTGTTTTCTATTGTATCATTGCAGGAAATTTCGTTTTATTGTGGCGACGTGGTAGTAACGTGCTCACTGCCTCTAATATAATGGTGACAAGAGATGAGCGCATAAGACTGATAGATGGATATAATTTAGAGATATCAGATTTAGAGCCGCAAGATGCTGGAGATTATGTATGTCAAATCAGTGACAAAATAAATCGTGATCAAGTGCATACTGTTGAAATATTGGGTAAGTCATTGCTTGTTGGCAAACATTTTTGTATATATGATAAATATATATTTATGTATGTACAAAGCAGCCCAACGTAGGCTATCCTTAGATAAGTATAATAGCAAATAAAATGACAAACCATGACACCAGCGTCATGCTGAGCAATCACTGAAACATTGCTTTCAATTAGTTTTTTGCTTTTATTCAGTTATCTAGCACATAGTCACGTAGAGGCGTTGTATGTATGTACGCATTCGTATCTCTTATGTATGCAGAGTACGTATTTTAGGTTTAGACTAGCAGCACAAAAGATAGAAGATTAATTTGTGACGTTACTTAAACTCACTTCAGGTTTATTCGTTAACTTAACTGAAGAATAATTTTGAGGCAGAATTTTTTAAATTTGACTATTTTGTCGGTTCAACAAAGCGATAGTGGTATGTCGTATGTTATCTCTGTCAGCCAGCATCGATAGAAAACACCACGAGCTCTAAAATTGGTCTCAGAAATTTCCCTAGGAAATTTTTCTGGTATCACTTCCTCTGCTTCAACTTTCCGGTGTTGAAAATCCATCACAAAAATTCTTCGAGAAAAAAATTTTTTTTTTGAAACATTAGTATTTAAGGAAACATTCAATCCAGATTTTCTCTTTTTTAAAACAGCAAAGATTTTAATTTAGTTAATTTATTTTGTTACAGTTCCACCAAGCGTAAGGGCCATACCTACATCTGGTCAGCTGCAAGCGCGTAAGGGTGGACCAATCACTTTAGAGTGCAAAGGCTCTGGCAATCCCGTGCCATCGATTTATTGGACAAAGAAGGTAAGTTGAATATAACGCAAATGTTAATTTCTATTTACCTACATCATCAATAATTCTGAGAAATCGATGTGTTGGAATGGGCAAGTGCAAGTGCGTGCATTATCGATTGAAAATATTTTCATTAAACGAATTATCTGTACAAAATTTAATAATCAAAAACAGAAAATTCAATTTGTACTATATATTAAATTTGGTATTTAGTTAGTAAAGTGAAAATTATTTGCCCACGGCATTTTGTTGGTTTCGAGTATTCATAGATATAAATACAGTGTTTCCAAGGCAAACTAGCTCAGTTTTGATTTCAGAATTTCTAAAAAAAAATTAAATTTTTGATGGATTCATTTAAAAAAAGTCAAATCTCAGCTAAACATATATGTAATACTCTAATATTGCTGGAAAGCACATAGTACATTCCCCCATATCAGAGTGCAGAAATATAAAAAATAGAAAGAGAGATCCGATAATGGAATGTACCTTAAATGACAACTTCACTTTAAAAAATACATGGGCGGATCAAGCCTTCATAGAAAAATCCTTTAACTATATTTACATATTGAAGAAATTATTTAAAAATTTAAAAATAAAAAGCAAAAAATATTTATAAACCAAAATGTGTGCAAAAAAAATACAGATAAAGAAGAACATCTTCATGCGTAAGTACATATGTATATTCCAATTTTTTAAAAAGCTAATAAATACATTTTCCAAACCAGATTACCCAAACATGCAGAGCTTCTCAAATGTTCTCATAGGCCACTTTCATTTAGTTTGCTGTTTTCTTGGCCCCTTTTGTACTTGAACCGCCCCTGTAATTATTGGAATTTTCAGTCTATTTGACAATTTACAAGTTTACATTTATACTACTACAAGCTGAAAAATTGATGTAGTCTGTCTCGTTTTGATTTCGTTTCGAAACACATTACGAGTAATAGAAGTATTACATATATGCAGCTAAAGCTTGGTAACCTGTACACATTTATGCTCAAAAATTTCTGTTTAAATAGAAAAAAAAGAAACATAAAGTACAGGAAAGAATTTAAAACTGGAAAATATTGCAAAACCTTGGCTACTCCATTATATTAGATAGGGTTATTCGGAACGCGCTCCTATGAACTGCCTCACAGCTGATCCGAAATTGTAATGGAAGGGCGCTACTTGAGTTTTCTGGAGCGATACAGTGCACTGGTTGATGATTGGTAACTGTTCTAAAGTCATTGGGTACACTAAGGCTCACTCATCCCTGCTTAATGGATTTCTTCTCTAGCTGCCTGTTGTTGGCATACTCTGGATATTTCGATTTATATTTTTGGAAATTCAACGATCCTTGTGTTTTTTAAATACGATTTCCAAGTAAATTTATTCTAGCTGAGATACCTGGGATTAAACAAATATGAACCTGATCTAAATTCTGAACAGAGTTAAAACTATAGTCGAAAAGTAAGCTTGTTCACAAACTGAAACGCCAGGACAATGGACCAGAGCCAATCGCTTCAATGAAGCCTAATGCGAAACCCACGTTAAGAACTTAGCTTAACCCAAACCAAAAGTGTATCAGGAGCCTGAACTGTAGTCCTAATTAATTAAAAATGTTATTTATGAAAACTATACCCCTAACCGAAATCCAAGACGGAGTTTAAAAGAGATATGCACCGCTACATGAACCACAACCAAAGCGGTAACCGAAACCGGAAGAGGTATGGCTCCATTTAGTGATTGTACTCTGAAATGCTTGGTCATTCTGCTGGTGAGTTACTAGAGGGAGTTTGGGTCATCATTGAAGCTGCCACCATTCCAAACTAGATAAATGCAATGCTTGTGAAAAGGTTAGAACAACTTTATATAGATACATACATACTTCCATCACAAAAAAAGGTATCAGCTAAACACATTACATTAGTATTGGGTACTAAGTGGAGCAAACCGAAATGTTTCTGACACGAAACCCAATCGCTTTTCTGAACGTCAGTAAAGCACTATAGATTTTAGTAAAGAGCGCATTACATCAATACTTGAAAATAATGCATTCTGAATGTTTTAGGAAAGGATTATTTCCTCTAAGAGCCACTGTGCATACAAACACACATATATGCTCAAATTTAATAGCAAAGCAGATTATTTTACTGTATTTACACACGTGCATACATTAAAGATTTCATGATTCAGAACCATTTAACAAAGCACTTTCATATGCTGAATATACCTAGACACACTTACAAACATACACAAATGCATACAAATAAGAAAAGCTATGAGTTTTAGTAAAACAGAATTTTGCAACCAAAAGACAATGTAATAACGTAATCACTTAAGCATTTTACGTGTGTAAGCAAACGTTGGATGACCGCATAGCCTCTGTTGCAAAAACAAAACTCAAATAATAGTAACTAACACACTCCAGGCTTAAGATACATATAGATATGCATGCCACGAACGTGTTATGTTGTTGCTATTGCCATTCATGTACTATGAAATAGCTAACAGATATGCATATGCGGAATGAGCTTACAAACTTACAATAACAAAGTATGTAGGTATACGAAGAAAGCGCAAAATATGCAGGGTATATGATTTAAGCTTACTAGTGTGCTCCCTGCGAGGCACTAGCTTTAGAAAGATTTAAAGTAGTTTGTCAGTCAGGTATTTTGAATTGTGTTAGAAAATAAAACAAAGTGCTTCAATAGTTCAGATGAGATATGTTGTTTTAAAAGTTTCACGTGACATCCATTTTTTTTTTTCTGATCGAAGTTTTGCATAAGTGAGGCGCTCGTCGTCGTCGGAACGTTGCCCTTCTCTCCAGCTATTTTAGATTGCAGGATACCAATTAAGGGTTTCACACGCCGAGATCTGAGTTATTTGATTCCCGACTAGGTCTGGCGGCCAGCTAGAGTCCCGGCATGGCAAAGTGGCTTATTTTTTGCAAATATTTCTTATATTAACAGCAAAGCTCTGCCGCCCTTGACTAAAGAATCGTTTGTTGCTCTGTACCTTTGAGGCTAAAAACATTATATTACCATAGTTTTATACCAAGAATGAGATCTTTCCTTTAAACTTTTCAAGATTCATATTGAAATTTATAACTTTTACAGCATTTCTTTAATTTCTAAGAAATAATATCAATGCAAGAAATATTTTATTTAATAGGGCCGGTGCCACCTACAAACGCGGGTGCGTATGCGTCTCAGGCTCGAAATTAAAATCGTAGATCATTTATTGTTGGTACTTTGTGATTTTGTTTTTATTAAATTTAATTCAAGTATTAGAATTATACCGGATTTCAAAAAAATTAGCAAACACTGGCAAATAGCGAACTTTCAAATTTACTCCATAGCTGGTGAAAGGGGGAAATCGCTCGAGTTATTTTAAATAAATATATTACTTTGTACTACATAAATATAAGTTTTTCCTGCAGGGTAGATTATGCTTGAAGGTTATATGCATACATAAGTGTGGTCGACATACATAAATGATTCGTTCATCTTACGATCTAAACATATTTGCACACATACCTATGTATAAGCATATGTATTTATGTAGATAGTCTATGCATACATATGTATTAAAACTTGTTCAAGTGTCATCAACGGATTTAAGGCTCCTTATAATCGAGACACGCAAAACAATAATAAAGCCAACCACAAATTCTCGGTTTTATTGATGGGCATTATGCGTTACTCATACCACGTTGTGCTTTGTTAGTGTACGTCTAGATCGTTATAATTACGAGATTTGCTCTTCCAAATTACTCAAGCACAATTTGTTACTACACATATGCATTGCTGTCTCACCATGATATGGTAAAGTAAATTGAAAAGCGTGCAATTAAAATCGGCCTATGAATCTGACATCAGCACAAAGATACTAAACTAAGTTTGTTTTAGTTTTGTACAGAATTTGGGTGCCGGACTTGTTGAAATTCTCGTAATATATGGAAGGGTAAAAAAGATAACTCATGCTTCGAAAAAAGATTGAAAACCCATTCCGTGGATCCACCCCCGACCACAACTATCGACAATTGCGAACTCAACAAGAAGTTTCTGTGCAAAATTTCTGCTAATTTAATTAAAAATATATTTGCTTTGGAAATAAAAACTATCACTATCAATGCTGTCATATCAATCACTCAATTTCGATTGGCATACGTACAAGCGTACAAGTACAGATTAGGCACCATAAACAATGAGACATGAAATCATGATAAAGTTTGATTAGATGACTATTGTCTATCAAACTAACATATCGGAAGTGTAGTACATATATATTCTAAAGTTGGTATTTAAATAGGTTTAAAGCGTTCTATATCTACCTTAAATTTAAAAGTGAGATGAACGAACGAATTTGAGACTGATTTAAATGCACTGGGTCTGTGATATGGATTTGACAGCAAGTTTTTTTAGTCAAATTGAATTAGAACTTTAATATTGAGTATAACTTTCTAATAGCAGTACGAAGTTTGCGGGTGTCAAAACCTATGCTATTCCTCCGATGAGCTACCATCTAAGCTGAAATACTAATTAACTGCGCAATTTGGTCTCGCATAAACATTATTGGAATTTACACAATACGCAGTACTGTGAATTTGATACGGGCGACTCTCACCCTAGTGAAACTACATAAACTTCTGCTGAATGCAATTATATTCCTATAACTCGAGAAGCTATTTATCTTTTACCCACTAGCTGTTGTTTAAATTAATCAAGTTTTGAAAACCATTGAGACAACATTAAGCAAAATTCAGTTTGCAATCGGTCGCTCATTCATACCAGCTTATTCTTTATTTTCTCATAAAATAAAGCCTATTGGAATGCAAAAAGCTAATAAACTATGTATGTATGTGGCGTTAAAGTGTGAAAGCTGATTACCTAATAGGAAAGCGTTACGTTTTTCTTTTAAAAAAAAAAAAAATTTTACAAAGCTCAAAGGCATGATCCAACTATAACAGGTCGTAGCAGGGGTTTACAGGCAGCGTCTGTCTTGGATCAAGCGGCTCGCTATATAAACGTACACTTAAATTACAACCTCCTGCGGAACGGGTTTTGGGTTGGGTTTGGGACCCAGTACGTAAAACAACGTACCAATGAAATTCAACAAAAAAGCCTCGGATATGAGAACCACTTTTTTAGATAATTTTGGACGGTTAAAATCGCTCAGGCGGTTAGATGGCCATTTAAAGAAGAAGAAGAATTGTCAAATTTTGAACTCGCGACAAGCCGATTTTCCATCTTCAGTGCTACACTCCGTTTCAGTAAACGTTAAGTTCTTTGTCAAAAAATTAAAGAGCGACCTTCCACGTTTTCCTACTGGGTACAATGCATTACACAAACTACCATTTGCACTTTATTATGTGTATTTCGATGACAAAACATACATTCTTACATACATACATACATTATAAAGTGTCAACCACACAGAAGCATATTGTTTACCAATACTGTGGCATGATGTCGCACTTAGTGCACTAAATCACTGTCAGCCATAAACTGGTTCAAAAATGTCAATGAAGTCAATATGTCATGCATTTTGTTCTGACCATGTAGTTTTAGCAGAAGCTTCGAAAGTTAATTTTGCTCTATTTCGATATTATCGTGTATGTATAAGTAAATATCTAGGTTTGTAGATGTGTGTTTATGTAGCAATATCATGTGGGAAAAGCAAAGAGTTTTGAACTAGTGCTGCTTCAATGCATTTGCTACCACTGCTAGGTCAAAACTAAATTAAATGGCCGCTATTCAGAATTAAATTATTTTATTTCTAATTTGTAGAAGTAGTCAATAAATTTATTCAAAGCCTGAACTGAGTCAATATAATTTCAATTATTAATACTTTAAGATATTTATCGAAAAATTTAGTACTTAAAAAGTATTCATGACTATAAATAAGCTGAAGTCTCTATGGATTTCTTTATGTAGATATTTTTAGTTTTCAATTTCATCAAAAAAAAAATTAACCAAAAAATAAGAAACATTACAAAATTAAAGATAACATATAAAACAAATAATCACAAACAAAATTTCCATGACATTGATTGTTTCAAAATCTTTAATAAAAACCTTAGACATTTTCCATGAAAGAACTTTGTAAGAATAGTCATTATTTTTTACTCGAATACTAACTGAAGTGCCTTGCTTCAACTCCCGAAAGTCTGGTTACCATGAAACTAGATTGTATTTTAGTACTTAAATCTACTTCCAGTCTAGTTCCAGAAAGCTCTGTCATCAATTACTTACCGTCCTACAGGGTTTGCGTACAAAAAAAAGGTTTCTGGCAGTAGCAAATGCGCCTCACAAATGAACCAAAACGTTAGTCCATTCGAATACTGAATACCTGACTTGAGGTTAGTAAGCGACAAACAAGCAGCCCAAAATACAAGACAAATAGCTTTGCATAAATAAAAAAACCCAAATCCGAAGAGGAGTAAGGTGAGGTACAAGCACGTAAAGTGAAAAATGCTTAAAACTGCTCTTTGACAGTGGACGGCAGCAGTTATGCCAACAACTATAAATAAAGCAACTGCCAAATTGTAATTAATGTGAGGCGAACTAGCCGGTCAGCCCTTAGACGTAAACGTTTACATCTACACTGTTGATAAAAATAATAGCAGTGCGACATATTTTATTTAAGGTCTTAGGTTTCTAACAAGGAACAAAACATATATACATATAAGACAGTTTTGCCTCTTTACTTGCAATCCCACAAAAATGTTACTCATACGTCACGTATTATTGCTTGCTCTAGTGCTTAAATAATACAATGAGCCAACTATTCGCTGCTGTAGAATATGCTTCCATCTAATAAAACTCTCCATGGAACTTTTGCTTTGGAAAAATTTGTAATTTTGTTAATGTTTCTTCTTTGGTTCATTGTTCAACAAGTTTACCTTCGCGATGTCTTAAATGAGACGGTCCTACATATATTTAAAACTGTCTCAGATCACTTAAATCATTTTTATCGCATTGAAAGTTATTTTGATGTTTCTATAATTTTTGTCACAAATGTATATACGTTTGCAAAAGCCTGAGGTTGCACTGTGCAAATGAAAAGTTATTGAAATATGGAGCAGCAGCTGTTGTCAGTTGGTAAAATCAGTTCAATGAACAACATACTTTCAAGCGCCAGCTGTTGAGCACTATTGATTTCTACACTTTGTTACTCACCTTTACAAGTGTTGAAGTGAGCAGCTGAGTGGTTTCATAATAATTTTAACCCACACATATGTACATCGTTGCTTGCTTTTGCCTTTCAAATCACATACATATGCTCACATGTTTACAGGCAATCAGAATCTAAAACACTCGCAAATAACTTAAGGATACCCACTTGCGCTTTATCTGCTATCGTTTGGAATGTTACCTACATAAACTGCCAACAGCTTGAAGTCACGGCAACGATTGTGGCATACCACATTGGCAGAGATATGCTAACTTTTCGCTTTTATAAATTCACTGGCATACTCATTCGATTTATTTGCATTCATTCCATGTCAACGTAGCGATAAGCTGTCGACCTGTCTCAAGCCGTGCAACCATACTGTGTCCTATTTTACTGCGAAGATGCAAAGAGGATGTACATATGTACAAGGGGAGAAAAAGCGTGACAATCTAGCTAAGCACATGACTTTAGTAAGTTGTAGGAGTTGTGTTGACCAGTTTCATGTAGGTATGCGCGCCGTTGTCTCCTAGGAACTTTCACCTGTACCAGCTATGCTCTGCAATTCCATCAATTCAACATTTATATTATATTTTTATAGAGATATGCACTTTGACTTTGTCTCATGTTGGCAATTTTGTTCAGATTGTATTCTTTGTTATATGTACATACTTCTGTTTTGTAAGAGAGGTATGTAGCTGCAAAATTACATCTTTCATGCCCTTTGTCAAGTTTATAAAGAAATAAGATTTGATTTATTATTTTGTGATTCAATTTATTCTTGATGTTTTAACTCAATTCAACTAAATCTTTCTTCTTTTATTATCTTTGTGAGCCACATTGTTTTGACTTATACATTTGAAGCGCATTTCTGAACATGGAAAGAAGGTAGTAGTGAATTCTTTAAATTCATTTACAGATTATACATGTAGCTTAAACGTTTAGGCGACGATAATTTGCATTACTGTATCTGATACCGGGAAGAATTCATTTTCGGAGAAAGGGAAGAATGGCGTAAAAAAATACTAACTCTGCAGGCGCATCTCGTTCAGTGGAAGTGCTTAATCGAGCCGATAAATGAGTAGTTGCTAGTTGAGTTTTGTTAACTTCATCCTCTTGTACGGTTATAGTTCGATTAAGATTTGTATAAAGAGATAGACTGATTCTCATTCGAGCCCTTTATATACGATTTGTAGCTTCTTTGTAACATTCGCTGCTTTTTGGGGACTTTAAACATATCAATACGACCATCATAATTTGTTAATGTCTTTATTTTAGCCTTCTACGACATATCTGTCCAGTTAGTAATCATATGATATGTTCCTTTTTTTATATTTTAAATTAGTCCGAAGTTATATCAGTCATGAATACTTTCAATTTAGTCTCTAAGAAAATCGGTGTATGTAATACACATATAAAGCGCTCATATATGGTAATATACATACATATAGATACACATATCTATTTTTTTTTGTAATCACTATCAGCACAAAAACTTAGCCCGATTGATGTAGCAAAAGTTTTATGTTTTTAAAATTTTTTTTTTATTTTTCACTTTTCAGAGTGGCGCTGGCAAATCAACGGCACGCATTGGCGATGGTCCAATTTTAACATTGGAAAAACTTGAACGTCAACAGGCTGGAGTCTATCAATGTACCGCAGATAATGGAGTTGGCGAACCAGTTACAGTTGATATGCGCTTAGATGTTTTATGTAAGTTAAATTTGGTAACAAGTTTACAAATTACATTAGACATAACAAAAAAAACTTTAAAAAGCTTGTGTAAGTTGTGCATGAGAGTGGCGAAAGAACTACACCATTTCCAGTTGTAATTGAGAAAGGTTCATGTATACATGAAAAAGTATAGTTTGTATTAGAAAATAGTCAGGTGCAATTGAGAATAGTCAAAGAAGTCAATTGAATAAAGATTAGGTATTTTATTTTGAAAAAAAAAAGGTTTATCAAGATATTTTTATAGATCTATTTCAGAGACTGGTTACAAAAATATCAGTTTTTCTCAAAAATATTATACTAAAGTGCATGTACTTATTTTACTGTTTACTTCCAACGGGCACTTTCCGCTGCACCAAACTCTTGCATTCTCTTACTCTGACATACTCAATGTGTAAGATTACAGATGAGACCCAATTAAATTGTATTTAATAGGATTTAAACATGCAAGCAATTCGTATTTCGATTCAATATTTAATTGTATTCCGAAAAAATAAAAAAGAAATATTCGTTATTGAGTAAAAATATGCACACAAAATTGAGAACGTCTGCAGATAAAATTTTTATCTATTGTTGTACAACAAAATCATATCAGCTTCAAGTTGCAAGTTTTACGCATAATGAAACGCTCCAGTGCAATAAAAGACCATCTTTTTTATTATTTTATATTTCTTTATGTCTCACAAGAGTGTGTATTATGTACGTGCTTGAAGCTCAATTTGGGCAAATACTTATCGTTATATTGAAGCAATTAAGGAATTTTTAAAAAATCTCTTATGAAGTCAATTATGCATAAATGCAATTCTCTTGTTAGTATACATTCGTATGTACATATGTGTATAGTGATTGTATATGTATTTAAAACTAAATTTGATTTGTTTTATTCCATTACAGATCCACCTGATATACAAGTGGAGAAATCTTGGATACATTCTGGTGAAGGATTTGAGGCAAAGTTGGTTTGCATAGTGTATGCTGATCCGGTGGCAACGGTAAATTGAAATTATTTAAGCATAAAAATATCACATTGGTTTAATTTGTTTTGTGAGTAACAGACAAAGTTTAATATTACTGATTTTCTCACTTCATGAAGTGAGAATATACGGAGCATAAAGTGCAAAAAATTGCTGCTTTTTCCGAGCAATAAGGCGTAATTTTGTCAACTACCGACCTTCTTGAATGTGTCATTAATTTTCTTCTAAAGCCCCAACTTCAGAAGGTTTTAGCTCCTCAGCATCTTAACAACTTTCCTGTCCAGTGAGTCATATGTGACTTACTCGAGTGTATTGAAATAAGTTCATGAGTCACATGTGACTCATTTGTATATACAACTTACAGAAGAAAAATATCCTATATGCTCACGTGTGACTCATTGAAAGTGGTAAACATGATTTTTTTTTTGCTACGTTCATGAGTCAAATGTGACTCATTATTGTTTATAAAAATAATATTTTATAATATATGTTCCTTATGGGAGAGCAACAATTCTTTCCTTTCATTGAATCCCATATCATAAGAAAAAGCACTCGTTAAATCTGTGTTCGATGTTCTACCTTCTTTTTTTACTGAAATTTAATCTATATTAAATACATACGTATATAGATAATATGTAGGCACACTTCTCAAGATCGAAATAATAAATCAACTGATCGACTTACTCTAGTACCATATAGCTATGATATATGTATACGTACATGATAAGCAGGCATATGCAGTATCTTTCAAGCGAAGTAAAAGAAAACTAGTAAGGAAGTCTAAATTCGGGTGTAACCGAACATTAAATACCTAGTAGTGATCTGTTTTGGTATCCTAATTTACTCAGGCCTATTTTAATAACTGAAAATTTGTTATGAAGGCAACTGATTGTTTTCGATAAAAACACTTCTGTTGTGAGTGGTAAATCAAATTATTACTAAATAACAAAATATAAATACCTTTCCTCATGTTCATGAAAGGTATGAAAATAAAAAAAATTAATAAAAAAAAAGGCAGTAGAGTGTTAACTACTTGCCCGTAAATCTTGCTTGTTTGTTATTCGATTTGCGTAATTTTTGGCAGGAGTATACTACATACTATTGGAAAGTATCTCACAAAATTTCATTGAAATACATTCATCAAATTCCAAGCAATCGCTTTTGAAAATAGCAGAGCTTTTATGCTAAAAAGTGGGCGGCGCCACGCCTACTTCACCAAAATCCACAAAATTTGTATACAGTTTAGTTTTGGTTAAAAAGCTTATTATGTGTGTAAAATCTTATTTAAATAACTTATACAATTATGGAAATATCGCGATTTTAATTTTACGAAGAAATTTTTTAGAACTGTGTTCAAAAAGTGGGCGTGTCCGTTCACCGATTTTGTTTATTTTTACAGCAAAGAGTTAGCTTTATATGTTGAACACTTTCTCTAAATATCGTTCCAATAAGTCAATTTTTACCGGAGTTATGGCATGTAAAATTTTGTGGAATAATCCCCCATAAAGGGGCGGGGCCACGCCCATTTTCCAAAAATTTTGTGCTTTCGACTTTCCTTGCCCACGAACACTTCAGAGGTGAAATAGAAATGATATACAGCTAGTTTAAGCAAAGTTATAGCATATTCAATATATCTATGATCCTTTTCAAAATCTTTCGTATAAAATTGGGCGTGGACCTAACCCGATTTCAATAATTTTTTTTCGAAATATTGCTTGTATTAATATAAATATGTGTGCTGAATTTTGTTTTGCTATGTTGAGCGGTTTTTGATTTATGATTAATAATATTTCCAAACTTGACTATATCAAAAGTGGGCGGTACCACTCCCCTTTTTAAAAATTTTTTCAAAAATGTATTTGTTGCCTTAACGCTAAAGTGCATACCAAATATTATCCTTATAGGTGTATTATGTACTGAATAATCACTCTTTTTGTATTTTCGAAAATATTATATATATAGAAAGAGGGCGTGGCTTTTAACCGATTTTGCCTATTTTCAATAGCGCTCGGAGATAAGTGAAAAGGAACCTACATACCAAATTTCATTGAGATATCTCAAGATTTACTCAAGTTATCGTGTTCACAGACGGACGGACGGACATGGCTCAATCAATTTCTCTTTTCCTCCTGAACATTTTGATATACATAAGTCAATATCTATCTCGATTCGTTTATGCCGTTACATACTACCGTTAGGCCAATGAAGTTAATATACCTTGTGTGCGAAGCACTACTAGGCATAAAAATATTTTAAAATAGTTTTATCGCTATTTCCCAATCAAGCGGTTGTGCCTCCCATGATACAAATATTTGAAGGTAGTTTCACTCAAATTTTTTTGACACTACCCGTGTTCGCCAAGAGGGCGTGATGTTGCCACAGTTGAATTATTAGTTGTTATTAAATTTGGAAATTTTGCAAAATTATATTGGGTATTTTTTTTGTGTATAAAAATGTGTAGTTATTCGCAAAATGAAATATTTAACATTTGTATTTTAACTGCAAAATTTTCTGAGGTAATAGGAGCGGCGGTTTAGCAAGCAAATATAAATATTTGAAAAGAAATTTGGCTTCGGTATTTGTTTCATTTACGAGACAACTGCTAAAACACGTCCAAAATTATCGGGAAAGGTGTTAAAATACGCGGCTAACCTCGGTATCAATGATCCGAAATCGAAATTTCAATTTTTTCTGCCAGTGAAAATTTATTAACAAAAAGCCAAAAAATAAGCCAGGTCAAATCCTGATTTGGGCCCGATCCATGTTTTTAATGTGTAGAATACCTTTCCTTCGGCCCCCGCGCGCTAAAAAAAATATCCTTTAGCCGGTCCAACCCTAGCTAAGCGATCCCAATTATTTTTCTTAATTGTAAGGTCCACATGAAAATGACAGAAAGAAAGAACTTTAAGTGCAAATATCTCTTCACAAAAACAAAGATTCAAAAATCTGCTTCCGGATTATAGTTACTGAGGTCAAAACGCCTCTTTTGATACCTCTTATTCGTGTTATAGCAGTTGTCTCTTAAAGGAAACAAATACCGAAGAAAATGCTTCGATTGATTTTCATTAACCTGTAGGAAAAATGGTGGATTTTTTTTTTAAAGAACTGGTAGTACGAAAATTACGGAACACGATTTCTGTCAGATGGTTAATCAAACGGGGAAGAAGAAGAAGTGGAACTACCTTCAAATATTTCTGCCATGGTGCTTCCTTACTTTTTATATCAACACAAAACAAAATACAAACAAATTCGTGGACAGCAGAAAATCTGAGAGTCTTACAACATAATTATAAACACCAACACAGCTTAATCTAATCTTGGCATTGATTGATTTCAGTTTCAGTTTTCCATCCTTTCCTGAACCCTGTCTGCTTCTTCGATGGTGTCATTGAACTCACAGCGCAAACTACTTCTAGACCCCTTTTTTTTCATTTTTGTTAGTAAATTTATATTTTTTTCCAGTTTTCTTTAACTTATTTCTCTATTTGCTTAATCTGCAGGTTTCCTGGTACCAAAACTCATTTCCTATACAAACAACCGATAGGCGAATTATGTCAACAAGAGGAAATCGACACACGCTCACCATACGACACATACAACAGGAGGACTTTGGCAACTACAGGTGAGTGATGAGTTAGACATTAAAACAAAATAAAGAGAACACATTGACAGAAAGAAAAAAAGTAAGGGTACAAATTAAATTAACCAGAACAAGTTTTAAGTGGAGAGAATAATCAAAGTAAAAAGAGGGCACATACATACTTACGTACATATCGCACTTGTTACGTTAAAGTGTAACAACTCAAACTTTGAACATTTTCAGTAGAGAGGAAAAACTGTTTCCGTAAATATTAATAATATATTACAAAGAAAAAACAATGTAATTGCACGAAAATATCATTACAAATAATATAACCGTTGTGTCATTTTTATTTGTTTAGCATTTGGATGAAAATAACAAATTTTTTGAGTTATTACTCTTTTCCTGAATTTTTTTTATAAACATAGTGGTATTATTTTGAGTTGTCTCTGTTTAACTGAAAATTCTCACTGGAATTGACAAATATGATTTCTTGTAAATAGGCACAATTTAAAATGTTACAAATTTGATAAAACACTTGGATACAACTAAAAATGTAACTCTTTAGTTGAGTCGAAAGAAGTCATTCTGAAAACAAAGGGAGAATCATAACGGTTTTTTTAACGAAAGACTATACAAATCCCTGAACGATTTTTACAGTGCGTAGAGATGACCACTGCACATTATTTTCTTGCAAAAAACTAAAATTTGGAAATTTTGAGTTGTTACACTTTAACGTACACTGGCTTTCTCTTTTAGAACATTTATCTCTTGTCGACCTATGTACCTTCATTTCTTTTTTACATACATACAAACTTACTCATCGGAACACTTTTTTTGCTCTGTCATACGTTTATTTGGGATTATTCGCATTCTATCAGCTTGTCGACAAAGTTTTTGACGTCAAATCATGAACACGGTTATATGACATTTCATTTACCTGATATCAAAACAAACAGTATTATGCGCCATACTCAAAGTTAGCTTTTATACACATTAGGGTGCTTAGAAATTGTATAGCACTAAAATTGTGTTGCGCTTAAAAGCGAGATCTTGCTTGATTAGTAAAAATATGGCCTGAAAATAATTTTAAAATCAAATAGTTAAGAGGTTGTAAGAACTGATTAAAGAGAGCAAATTACTTTTTGCTCAGTAGCCGTTTTCTTAGTATCCTGTTTACGCTTACCACCACTTTTGCAATAAAAGAAAACACTCAACGACCTTAAGGAAAGTGTGTTGATTACGCTGGGGAGATTTTAGTTGCACTGTTAATTCGAAATAAGAGATCAGAATTTCTTAAGAGAGTGATACACTCACCTTTTCCGTAAAAACAATCTGATCTAGGGCCTAGATTCTAGGCATAATAACGTATAGACGGCCATGCTCACCCTGAAATTCCCACATTTTGTAGCAAGTCTTAGCAAACAGACTGCACTTGTTTTCCTTATTTTACTTTCGAATCAGCAATACTATATCATTTATATTATATCTGACGCCTTTCTAATTATGAGATCTGGGAAAATATAAAACAGGACTTGGTTCTAACTTTGTGTCGGTCTAAAGTTCATTAACGAATTGTTCATCTCTAAAAATACTAAAGCTACAACAACAACCACTACCTTTTAAATCACGAACGAAATGTCGCTTATGTATTTATCAAAATTAGGTACACCCTAATATACATGCATATATAGTATATACAAATACATACATATGCAAGTACATATGTGACACCATCGTGTGGACAAGTACATAACTTTTTCTCTTCAAT
This sequence comes from Sphenella marginata, assembly GCA_951509765.1. Lineage (NCBI taxonomy): Eukaryota > Metazoa > Arthropoda > Insecta > Diptera > Tephritidae > Sphenella > Sphenella marginata. The sequence continues at coordinate 88,025,595 of OX608079.1, read as the reverse complement.
GTCAAACTGTCTGTCTCGTCAGCATATTAGCAAGAATCCTGTAATACAACAACAAACTAAAAAAAACCTTAAAAGTCCAACAGAAGTCAGCATATTGGCTGTTGCTGCAACAACAGCTTTGGCATTATTGAAGTGGTATGAAGTTCAAGTTGAATTTTTGACATGTCAATACACAACGCTGATTGACATATGTATGTATATGAAAATATGTATCAGAAGCTATTCATAAAACTGCCAACATAAACCACTGCACATACATATAATACCTGCCAGCGTGTCCTTGATGATGTGCTCTCCCGTGGCGCAAAGGGTGTTATCCATTGGCAATTGTTGCTGTTTGATTATATTGAGTTGAGTGGAGATGAGACTGTCTGTGTCAAATTGAAAAGGAAATTACATTTTCGTTATAAAATCAGCTTTTAGCTTTAACTAGATGAGCAGAGTGTCATATTTATGTGGGGCTAGGTGATGTTGTCAAAGCCACTTAGTCGACTCACATATAACGAACGTGTTAATATTATTATGAGATTAAATACCTGCAGACATATAAAATTAAATGTTTGGTACAAACAAATAAGCCGGTGCATACAATCTTCTTCTTTTTTTACAACTGGTGTAACGGTGTTACAAAAAAAATCTAATCGATTTTGAATTTACATTCCATGATTTGTTTTTGTCCTTCAGTACAATGAAATCTGAAAGCTAATTTCTTTAAACATGTTCAATGGTGTTCGAACTAGTATTGAATAATTGGTTTGATGTCAACAAAAGCAGCAACAATTTGAATTCGCTTATATTCCATAAAATACGAAAGAAATTTAGGCGTATACTTTGGAATTTCGAGCGCAACACACTGTTTTATATTTACATACAATGTATATTAAGAATCGACCTGAATTTCTTTGGCACCCACTGATCTAGGTGCCTTAGTGCATGTTAGGCTTCAATAGCAACAGCTGTTGTTGATGGAATCGTGCCTTAATTGTATTCCTCTTCATTTTCTCTCAACGAGTATCCCATTATTTCGCCCAACCGACGCATAGAAGTACTCAATTGGTATTTCCAACATATGTACATATATCTCAAGGATTCCAAGAGCAACATCTCTTTGTACTTTGTTTCAAGAAATAGTGCTTATTTTTATATTTTCCACAAGAATGATGGTTATTTTATTTTTTATGATAAAACTGAAAGCATTAGACATCATTGATTGTGGAAAATTTAACTTAATGCCCTTAGATGATTTGTTGAAAATTTTACTTCAACTCTATTCGCTAAGTTTTTTCCTGAGTACAATATTTTATACCCAAGAGACTGGTAGATGGTATCATATTCCTTCTTACCGACTTTAATTAGAGTAAATAGTCAAGGTAACTTGTTTCATATGAAATATGAAATTATGATTAAAGGCATATCTTCCGCGAATATCTCGAAATAACAAAAGTTACTTATTTAGTATAAACCAAAAAAAAAACAAGTTTTACATCACCTCCACATTTCATTCATAACTCTTTATGTATGCATTTCGATACTAAACTTGTACGCTAGGCTAATCCATTTTTACTTGCATCCAATCACAAGAACAAATAAATAATAAATACCAATTATATTGCAGCTGTGTAGCCGATAACTCACTTGGACGTTCGCGGAAATATATGGAGCTATCTGGGCGTCCGGGCCCAGCTGAATTTTACTCACCAAAATGGGGTCGCTCATCGGACAGCTACAATCTGACATGGAAAATTGATAGTTACCCACCATTGGAAGAGGTGCGCCTGCTCTACAGGCGTGTATTGGTAAGTAAAAAAATATGAACTCTAAAAACAAAAAAAAAAACAAGAAGCAAAAAATTTCATTGCTAAAACATACAAGCAGTGCTATGGTGCATGAAAACAACAGAGGTTTAAAATGTAATAAAAAATGAATCATAAAACAAACCAAATCCCAAAACGTAAACAAACTAGCAATGAAAAGTGTAGAAACTGTTGTGTCGTTGTTCGTAGTGGATTTGTTAAAAATGTTTGCAATTTTTTTTTTTCATTCCAATTTTATTTAAAATAACTAAACGTTTGGAGTACAGCCACAGTTATGGCCAGCACACTTTTGAAGTGTCAGTCGGAAGTGTGTGAATAAAGGAAATTTTTTAGGAACACTCGTATATAACTCCTATGGATTTTGATTTGACTACAGTTAGGGATATCGAAACCTTAAGTTCGGAAAATGCTTTAAAAATCGATTTTACTATATGAATAAAAGCGAAGCTGTGATGGGATGCACTAGTTTAGAACGACGTGATTTTTTCGAGATTTTAACAAACATTTTTGTTACATGCGTTATCGACTATGCTATTCACTTACTTAACTATACCGGCCTGGGCTTAGGATTTCTCATTCGATAAAAATGGTTAGTGAATGCCGAAATCGTTATAGTTATTGTTATGGTAAAATGTCGATATAGAAGTTCCACTACTGGTCTGCAAAGTTATCAGAGGATAATTTTTTTTTTTTTTTTTTTTTTTTTTTTTTTTTTATTTAATCTCGTAAAATAATCAATCAATCATGGCTCAATATAACATTTACTTTGCTGCATACTAGAGAACGACAGAACACAGATTTGTTAAACTGAACACAACTTTGGTTAACCAAAGCCATACAAATTTTAAATTATAAGGGCTTGAAAATTTTTTTTTATTTTTTATAAGAAATATATATGAAATACTCGTAATCAATATAATTGTAATGCAAAAAAAAATTCCATTTTCACCTTGCATCAATTTCGGCTATCGGTGTAAAGTAGACCTACAGAACTGCATATTTCTGGGTAAATTGGTGTGAGGCTGTTTTTTGAAATCGAATTAAATATTTTGAAAGTAAGCCTTATGAAATATTTCTACAAAAAATCGTTTTTTTTTTGTCGAAGTCCAAGTTCAGTCGTTCTGTAATGCTTGCCAATCATTTAAAAGTATTCAAAATGCGCTACAAGTCCGTCGTGGTACCAAGCGAACTTAATTTCTGGTAAAGTTCTTTTCGATAAGCCTACATTTCATAGTAGACAAAGCTTTTTATTTTGTTTTAGAATCTCGGCAGTATTTGAAGGCGTGCTAAACTTCTGTCCAAAGCTGTATAGGTACACATACATGCATATGTACATACTATATGATAGATGCACAAATATTGTGTATTAAATTGGGAACTAAAAATTGTAGTTATTGTAGCTTCAATTCACTTAGCTCCAAAAGCTTCGACAACAGTACCACTGACCCATTCATCTTCATTACTTTACTCGTTTTGTTGAAATAAAAATATTTTTTAAACAAAATTATAAGAAAAACACCAAAAAATGTTGGCCAACGAAAATCCAAATTTTGTAGTTGTAGTTGGTTTCGCGCTAAAACCAACATGTGAACTTAATTTATATCCATCTATTTTTCTAACAATTTTTATATTTTCACTAAAATTTGCCACGAGGTAGTTATTTTTGGATTTCATTTATATAGCGCTTTATTGAACAGCTTAGTTCTGGCTAAATCCATAAAATACACCGATTAAGTGAATTCATTTTTGGTTACGAGCTTGTGGAGGATATTTCGCAGCTCCACGTACATATGTACAAGTGATTTAGTAAGTGTTATTACTTTGGTAAATTGGGGTTTGTCTGTAAATTCGATTTGAAAATCAGTAACATTTATAAAAGCCTAGTTAGTACCAGATTTCAAAGCCATCATAAATGGTAGATCGTAATAATGAATCATTGGGACTTAACAGTTGAAGCGAACGCCAGTCATACCCCCTCCAGTTATGAGTGAAGCCATTTCCAATCTGAAATGTTCTGGAGAACTACTATTTGGAACAAACTACGCATGCATGTTTAGTGTTTAGCAGCGTACCTTTAAATTCCGTAAGAAAAAAACTCCTGATTTTAGGAACGAAATGTTAGTGAGCGAAATGAGAAATGTACCCAGGTAACCAAAAGGCAAAAAAAGAAATTGGTTCCTAGCGAAGCCCAAATGGAACGAAAAATCATCAGTCCGATTCCGATGAAGTTGGAGCATTTTGTGACTATTTTTAAATGAACTTCGGAGCCGTTTGAAATCTTTCCGGAGCCTTATATTCGTCCATTATGAGGGTTTTTGGAGCCTTTTTGGGCCAATTCGGAGGCTCCTATAGACATTTTTATGAATCTTTATAAATAGTCGTATGAAAAGGAAAGACACCTTCTAAAGGTCTATACAGTTTTATTCACACAATTCTGAAAATGTGAAATGTGCTATGTTAAAACTTTTGTATAGACGACAATTGCTAAACATTCATGAAAAATGTGACCTTCTAACCTTCTGTTAGGTAAAATAAAAAAACCTCATTCGATCTCCAACGTTTACTTTCACACAATTCTCTTTACCCCTACTACAAAAATTATCAAAAAAAAAAGCTCGAAATCACTCATATTTTGATGTTTACTAAATAACACTACGAAAAGGACTGTTTTGGATGCTTTTTTCAGAGCGCTCCGACTTTTGTAATCTGGGTACGTAAGCTAAACGTTTGCTCAGCTGTTCAATGTCAGACCAATGATGTTAGGTGGAACTGCTAATTGCATGCAGCCATAGATATTCTATTTACACTGGATCAGTTTACCGCTGAATAATATTGCTAAGCCCAGGATACAAGTAGGATAAAATAGTTCGAGGAAATGTAAAGTGGTTGGATGAGATATTTTGTAGACTAACGGGGAGGCTGCTTAGTTTATAATGTTAAGAGCCATTTAAAATTCAATGTGTTACCTCATAATTCCGACAGATAACTCTCTTTCATCTCTTTCATTTCTTACAGCCTGTGATTAAGCCTTTCTTTCCTCCCTCTCTCTACTACTTTCTGATTTAGACATAAATTACTTTTTGTATCAACATCTTATTTTCATGTCATCTATTTTGTACCCTACCTATCACTAATTATTGGTAGCATTTGTTAATTTAATTGAAGTGTAGTAAATATTTACGACTTCTCCTAATATGTTGGTCTCTAATGCATTATGCATGTATGTACATATATGTTTCTATATGCCAATTGATTTTGCTACACCTGTTTCAATCATCGTGGCTACGCTAATTGCAACACTTTCAAAGAAATTAATTTTCATTTGAACATTATTCTGAGTGGCAACACAAACCTCTTCAACGGCTATCAATGGGTTCTCACTACCATCAGCCTCATTAAAGATGAAATATCAATTAATATAATTAAAAATTATATATATATATATGTACATAGAGGATTTAATGAGATCTCATTAAACCGACAAATCATTCGTGAGTTCGGCATTCATCAGCATTGAGAACGTGTTAATCCAATTTGATTTGCATAAGTTAATGAATTGAGGGTAAACCTATTTATATAAAGTTGTATGTATGTAGGTATGTATGAAGTCGAAAGAAGACGTTGCATGGCGCAAATTGTTTAATCTTTATTAATTTACATATTAATTTTGTTTATAAAGTACCATTGGATGTATCGATACAAAAAATCTAACTCATTTGTAAACCTTTGAAAGCTGCAGTCACTCTTAACTATTCTGCTATACCGAATCTTAGTTTGATCTGGTAGCTGCTAAACTTATCAGCTCTGAAGCCGCACTGATATACAGCCTAACCAGGTAGTTGGGTTTTAATTGAATCCCTAGAAAATAAACCTCATTAGTATTTTTACATTTTATAATGACTTTTACTGCCTCAAGCACACAACCAAATATCCTTTATGGTTTTTGTATTCATTCTTTTAATTAAAAGCAATTTTTCGCATATAATATCAAAAACTCACACATTCATATGTAACAGATAAAACCTCATTTTCCGTCGCTATGTTGACACATTGCTAAAAGCACTGAAACGCGTATGAGCTTCATTTGTTTGTGCACTTCTGCGTGTACAGGTTTTACATATGCGTAAAATTTTAATCATATCCTTCATTAATACTCGGCAGTTATTCGGTACAAAGTATTTCATTATAGACGACTGTTATAGTTACAGACGCCAGAGGCATTTTCATGGTAGCATGTTGTGTTTTTTGATTTTAGGAATCATAATTTTGGTGGCAAAACTGCCGAATTTAATGACCGACAGTTTATTAAATTTTTTTTTAAGCTTCCATAAATCTTCTACTGTAGTTGAGTAAGCTGAATATGGGGAATTCCATAAGAAATAAACTACTTGATGCATGCTTCTCAATCACTTTTGGCCGCCGTAATTAAAAAGGTATAAGATCAGACTCAAATTTTAAATATGTTGCGATCTCTAATGAGAAGTGGCAGAAATTCCATATTCCGCTTACTCTTGAAATACCGGTGAAAATAGCGACTTCTATGTATTTCTTGGGATACCTTAGATTATAATGAAATGCTAACTGGTCATGTACTCGGTTGCATATTTAGTCACTTTGTGCTCTGAAGTTAGGAGATTTTTATGCATTTCTAATATGTATATTGAGTTGACGTTAGTTAATGACTGCCAGCGCAGTTTCTCAACTAACTCGACAAGTATTAAAGAAAATATCCAGCTATCTTGGCGTCCAACAACATATATATTTCGTGTTGAAAAATTATAAAACCAGGAAGATGATTAGAAGTACATATACATATAACTAATAATTTATTCATATACGAGTATTTATAATCGATATTTACTATCGCTTTCAATTTTTTCTTGCTTCATTTCAGATGAACGACACATTCCAACAACCTGGCAGGTGGCATGATTTTATACTAACGCCCGAACATCGTCCCGCTTCAGAACCATTAACACACATTATGTCCTACACCATAAAGAATCTGCATCCTGGCGCTTACTACGAAGCGATAGTGCAAGCGAAAAATCGTTACGGCTGGAATGAGGTAAGACAATCATAGAACACATTTTCTTGACATACATATCTGTGCTCATAAGCAATAAAAGCTTAAATCGACATATCACAATCGCATACAATGGACTATTTCTTAGAGTTAAATCAACTTCTCTTTGCTGTAGCTATATTTTTATTATCTTAGGATAAACTTAAAAATTTTGTTGTATGATAAATACTCTCGGAAAAGTAGGTCAAAATACACATTTTTTCTTAAGTCCACTTAAGCTGTTATTGCTTATGACCACAGATATACATAAGTACATAAAACATCTGGCACTACTTTTTCATTTACACAACACGAATAACAACTATTCAGCCAATCACTTATTTTGAATTGCCTCATCTTACAGATGCTCACGTAGCATAACTTTTATATACGCACATCGTAAACTTCACATGAATACTTTATCTTAATCTTTGGCTTCCGTTTAAATATCTTTACTATTGTCCTTCAGCCGCAATATAACAAATCACAGATGCCATTACACATACCGTTACTATGACTTTTGTTATTTTGCGCTCGTGCTCTCTTACTTAGTCTGTGCGTTACTAGGGTAGGACAAAGGAAATTAACTGTAATTCTTTTTCGAAACGCATGTATGTATGTATGTATGCTAGGGAAGTGAGTTTAGCGAAGCAGCAATTGAAATGCGATCGTTAAAATTTTGCTTTATAAAAGCGAGAGTGTGAAATTCAATCGAAGTCCAAAACAGCTTATTCATTTGAGTTCAACAATAGAAATTTGTTGTTGATCACTACATCTTTTCCAAGTGTAGTTCAGAAACCGTAAAATGAATTTCAGAATAGTCAATTGTACTTCAGAAATGAGTAAATGTATTTCAGAATAGTCAACTGTATTTCAGAAATTGTAAAATGTACTTCAGAAACCGTCCTTGCCCGGATATGAACCCGGTTCGCCCCGGTGCTGCCCGAATGTCGTGATAGCGACTTATGGCTAGTGAAACATTCTAGGTTTCTAAAGAAGGTAACATGGGTATTGATTACATTACATGATTGAAGTACATTTTACAGCTTCTGAAGTACAATTTATGGCTTCTGAAGTACAATTGATTATTCTGAAGTACATTTTAATATTTCTGAAGTACATTTTACGGTTTCTGAAAAATATTTTACGTTTTCTGAAGTACACTTGGAAAAGGTGTAGATAATATTTAATCCCTAATTTTCGATTTGGGTAAATTTTATTTATAGGTATATTTTTAGCTTTTCGTTGGGCTAGGGATTAAAACTAATATTGATTTTACAAATTTAACTTATAAATAATCACTTTATCTCGATGTATAATAATAACCTCTTAATTGCTAGATTTTTCCTCAACCAGGATCTATCTAATTAATTTTTACAATATTAAGATAGTTAAAATTTTTTTTTAAATTGAAAATAACTACCTTTACGGCTTATTTTGCCTTATGCATAAATTTCATTTAAACAAAAAACCCATCAAAGTATGTATGTTTTAATCCCGTTACTAAATTCTCCAACCGACTATTTTTTTTACAAAAATATGTATGCTCTCGACACCAACTAGTGTCCAAATTTATCATTCTCAGCTTTATAAAATTGTAATAAAAATTTTAACTTTAATTTCGAACATACGTAAAAAGTGAGAGCTTCTTCCAAAAAATTCCTTACATCGTGAACCACCCTTATACACAGTAAACGCTGCTCAGTCCACTTCGTACGACAACAATTATTTATAGGATACTTACTCAACCTCTTATGCTCATTTTTTTCCACGTTTTTTTTCACATCTCTGATTGCAGGTCAGCGATATCTTTCAATTTATTGTCGCTAGCAATACCATGGACATACCACCGGAAGATGCCGAAGTGGTGGCCAGTTCCAAGTCGCGTAGCAATTCTGCAGCCACCAGCAGCACGCAATTACCCACCTACGCGCATTGTCGTACTGTTGCTTGGTGTGCGCTACTTACAATTACGGCGAGCTGCTTCCTTCAGCATAGACAACAGCGACAAATTTCTCTTAACGTGGGATAAATGAAGTGAGATGAGGATGGCAGATATGAATGAGTGGACGAATGGAAAGAAATTCGAAGGCGGTAAATTAATTTTACGTGAAAAAAAAAAATACATATAATTCGATGCTTTTCGCTGATTATTTTTATTCAATTTAAGTGATATGCAAACGGTGGAAAGTAGTAAAGAAAATATATATGTAAATTATACATATATGTATGTATTGAATTGTATGTATACTTAAGATTAAAAGAGATAATTTTAAGATATCAAGTAACTTTAATGAAATACAAGGATGCGCCATATAATTTTGGGTTTAAATGGTTTTTATATTCTGAAGGTTACATAAATAAATCGCACACTCCTTTCTTGCTGCCATTATACTTATCAAAGAAATGTTTAACATAATTTGTGAAATACTTTTTAGGCTTAATAAAAATTCAGAACTAGACCTTAATTGACAAATAAGAACTAGTTCTATGGTAAGTATATCTTGTTCAGTCCCTAAAGTTGAGTAACCAGTATGCATAAGAAGATATGGACCCACCAATAAGTTTGCGGGAATGGTAAGGGCAGAATTCACGATATTGATATTGATATTGGCCGACTATTGCATTAGGGAGCCCGACCCAAACGTCATTCGGTTCAGAAATCTGACTAAAACTTTAAACGTGTAAAACTTTCGGTACAGGCGAATATGCTGCTCTACTTACTATGTAGTTTATTATAAAATAAAGGGAGCATTTTTTAGGCAAAATAAAGTTCAATTTAATCATTTTTTTTTTTAAAGATATTCCTTGTAAAATATAAAACATAGATTTCAATTTTGAATCAAAATTTAAAATGCCTAGCGATGGTTACTCTATTACTGGTTTTGTAGTAGTAACATTTTATTTACTATCGAACTAGCTTGGATCTCGTTCTAAAACAAAATTTTTTTTTACCAGTCAATGCATTGCCTGTTGGTTGGTATTTTGACCAACTTGCCACGTGGTTAAGCAACTTATACGCGTATCTGGGCAATGAGTATAAGTAGGTTGTGACTTTAGCTGAAGCAGCTTGTTTGAAAGTTGACCACTGTCACTTGTTTTTGTTATGCGATTGAGTGAGTCACAGTCTTGCCAACTTTTAAGCCTGGATAAGAGTTACCTCACGGACTTTTAAATGATCCGTTCTTATGAAAATTGTTGTACTGACTCAAGACTTTTGCCCAATGTACGCTTGCTTTGCTTCGCAAACTGCCAAAATTGGTTTGAACTTTACTAAAATGTAAAAAAGCTGCCCAAGTGATAACCTTACTTTATTCATTTCAAGCGCTTTATTGTGATAGCTTTCGCTGCTTTTGTTTGGCCATAGAAGCTTTCATAGAAAAGCAAGGTAAACTAAAGTAAGCAAAGCAAGCGTGCACCTGGAAAGCTCCAAGCGGTGTCTTTAGCAAAGGGAAAATTAATGCTAAACACTATTTTGATATACTTTTTCAATAAATAACAATACCTTCAGAATAATTGTGCAAAATTTAGTTTTAAGTGCAAGTCTTTTGATAAATATTAAATAAAGTGGTATTTTTTTTTATTAAATTACATAGAAATGCTAAACATTGAATTACAAATATTTATTTTTTATGATTTGAATTTGCTAAGGAATTTACAAACTAAATGACGTTTGCTTCCCAAACATGGTATGTTATGACGACTTTAATATGAGGCAAGCCCACTAAAATAATACAGTTTGTAAAACAAATTAACTTGTAAATAATGAATTTTCATGCTAGTAAATAATTAGATAGTAGAAACGTGTAAATAAAACATTACTTTTTTTATTTTTTATTTTGTTTTGTTTGGAAATAATCTCCAAAAGCTGATAATGCCAGGATTAAATGAATAGAAATTTGATTCTCAGCAAATTTAATTGCACGAAAAAATTAAATAAAATTACTAAACTGAAAAGTGAAATAAAATTTGACATTTTGCTAATTGCGTAGGCGTAGAAAAAAAGGGACACAAAAATAGAACCACCAAACAACAGTTAATCGATAAATTCGTTATAATTAAAACATAGAAACAAAAATATGTTTTTTTCATATACAAACAAATGTGTAACAAATATCTAATTTAAAATAATTGCAACGTAAACTATCAGTAAGTTGGAATCTAAAAAACAAAAAAAACAAAAACACTGTAAATAACGCAAATAAATATATAATTACAACATCATGTGCAATGGCACCTTTTAAGCCATTGAAGCTCATAATTATTAATTAATTATTGTATATTACATACATTTAGATTTTAAGTAATTACCACGTAAAAAAGCTAAACGAATCAGCATTACAAAATATAAAATATTTTATAAATATTAACCATTGAATTTGAATTTTCGCTGTAGAGTGCAAATGCATGGAATCGGTGTATAAAATCAAATGCTACTGCAAAGTGTGTGTTTTTTGCTTAGGCACTAAAATAAAAATAACACATAAGAGCAGCTGTTTAATAAACTAAATGAATGCTATAATAATAACATAAATCAAATATTATTAAAATGCACTTCGTATATGGCAAAAAAGTAGCATTAGAAACTAAAAGCGAACAAAAATTTTAAAATGTAATAAATTGAAATTAGTTTAGACTATAAAATAAAAATAAAACAAGAGTAGGCAAATGAAACCAAAGAAACAGAAAAAAAGTGTAATTAAATGTGTATAATAAGCAAATACGAACAATTTTAACGATACCACAAATGCACCGGGAAAAAAAATTAAACATTATATTGAACAAAAATAAAACGATTGAATGCATAAATTATAATTATAATTTATAAGCAATGGTTTTCATTTACTTATGCCACAACAACTTTCTTTTGTTTTTTTATTTAATTGATTTTCAATTTTTGCTTAATTGATTTTTGATTTGAATGTCAGTAATTTGTTGAAAAATTTCCTTTTATTTATTTATTTTATTTAAACGAAGTTCTACCAAAAAAAATTTAAAAATTTCTTTTCAAAAGTTATGCAAAATTTTAATTTCACTTCTTTCTTGTTTTGTAAAGTTTATTTTTTGAATATTTCGAAAACTACCTTAGGTAGAAAATGAAATTTTGGCACATGCAAACCGGGATAACTAGAGTTGTAAGCCAAAAATATTTTGAGAAAAAAAATTTTAATTTTTCGAAATCGAAATTTTGAAATGTACATACATATTTTTTATTATACTAACGATGTTCTAAAAATATATGTTGTTGTTTTTCAAATACGAGTAGGTATCAGAATTTTGGAAAGTTTGTAAAAATTTTTATATTTTTTTAACAAGTTGCTTTGGGTTCTATTAGATTATAAAAAAGCAAAAAGGTTCGAAATATTTTTAAACCTATAAATTTTAAAACTATTTTTTTAAGCCTCAAGTACCGCCTTTAAAAGCTCCAAAGTTTTTTTACCCGAAATAGTTTTGAAAATAATGAAAAATTAAACTTTAGAAAAGAAAAAAAGGAAATGTAGAATTTTGAATTGGTATAATATCTACTAGATAATTTATTTTTTTTAGTTCGACTGATCATTCGTCATCACAACCTGGTTATATCGCCTTCCCCATTAATTTTGTTATATCCAATCACGTTTTCATATCGTTTATCACCATCCTCTTTCTCTCAACTTTCTTTGAAATACTTTCAGTAGTGCTTTTCCGAAATATTTCCTCCGCTCCATCTCCGTACCAATAGTTCCTCATTTGCCTCTACATCTAGAAGTCGATCCAAATCTCCGCAATTGATACTCATTCCCATCGATAAAAAGAGTGACAAAAAATTCAAAGTAGTTAAAATGAACTTTGCAATATTTCCTATGTCTTCTTAAATAATTTTATGAAATAAATATTCAACAATAACACAGAGGGCGGCGCATTTGTCCACCTTTTATCCTACATGCAGCGTCAGGAAATGAACATAGTATTTTTTGTATGGAAGAAAACATAAAAGCTCTTCAGAAAAAAAATCGCCAAAAATCAGGAAAATTTCTTACAGACTTGAAACAAACACTTAAGCAGACTAAAATTGAATGCACTACAAATCTGCATTTTCCTAAATATTCTTAAAATTCTGAGAAAAAGGTGAAAATTTTGATGAAAATATGTCTAATTTTTGCGAATTTCCCATACATATTTAAAATATAATTTATAGTTTTTGTATTAGATCTTGATAAGTTCTCTTACAGGAAAATAGTTAAAATTAATTTTCTGAAGCCGAAGTTGGTGAAAACACACAAAAAAAGGGGGTATGCATAGTTTTGTCGGCCACTGTACATACATACATATGTAGTACATACGTATATAAGCTCTTCAATTTCACAGATGTTTGTTATAGCATTTCATGTTCATGAAAGGTATACAAATAAAAGTGAAAAATGGCCCCCAATTTTAAAATCAGTAGAAAGCTTTCAACTAATTTTTCTACTTAAAATACTTTAATTTCATTACAATTTCGATAGACAACAATTATTAAACATTACGTTGGTTTAATAAAATTAAAATGGCATCTTTAATTAAAACACACATGTACATACGTACATATGTACATGTGTATGTATAAATGCATTCAAGCACTCACATAGCGCCCACCCTGAAGCCAACTAATTACACACAAGCAGTAATATGTAATTACAATTAATATTAATTATAAAGCGCATATGCACTATGTTTTATAAATAAATAAAAAGCATACAAATTATATAATTCATGCATAAATACGCAAGTACATTCGTAATTATAAACATGTGTGTATGTATGCGTGTACCTAGTACTCGCTGCTGGGAGTCGAGTCAAAAAAAAAAAAACAAAAAAAAAACAAAAAAAAAAGCAACGTGAAACATTTACTTGACTCGCTTACACAATACCAATATTAATAATGCAAATTAAATGATTGATTAAATGTAATAAAAGTGAAACTAATTTAAAAGTACATACACATATACATATGTATGTATGTACATACGTAGATGATGATTGTTAAAATGGACACCATTTAATATTATGGTTATTGTATTATTACAATAAATATGTATCTATTATTAATGCAGAATTATATATGTATGTGTAAGTGTAAATGTATGTGTACGTATGTATACAAAAAACAAAGCTAATAATAATTATATGTCACATATACATAAATCTGTGCATATACTTTCATGATTGATAAATTAAAAAATTATGAATTAATAAAACACATTAGATGTAATAAAAAAAAGTGTGTTTTTCATTAAATAATCTTTTGGCAATTGTTTGCATTACCGGTAAGTATCTTCATACATACTACATATGTATGCACAAATGTGTTAAAAGTAAGTAGGGTAGGACGGCCATTATATTTTGAGTAGATTCAGTACGTTTGGAATTTGCCTACTTGGGTAAAAATAAAAATATAATATTATTTTATAGTAAAAAAAAGTAAGGAAAAGGCTGTCTTTTTTATGAATACGCATAACTTTTTAAGTGTCCGATCTTAGCTCTTAAATTAAGACCAGTATTCTGTAAGCTGTCTTATTTATCTCAATTAAGTCAATAAAATTTTAGATTTTTCATGTGAGACATTTCTTGTGACTTATGATAACTGGAAATACTTTGTAACATGTAATCCTATCCAACGCTGTGATTAACTTTGTAATTTTTCTCTAATATCAAATTTTTTTATTTGGGAGTATCTACTCCACAACACCGCCACTATATCGCGTAACTTGGAACTTACAATGAGTGGCAACAATTTAAAGCCCGTATGGTAATTACGAAGATAAGCAAATCAAGAAACGGCACTGAGCTTTAATACAGTATTTCATATAAATGTAAGTTAGTACTTGTGTATATACATATTTAAAAAAAAAAAGTACAGCTAAATTCAGGCATGATAACTTCCATTGGTTTTGTGTGCCAAAAACGCTTCTATATTTATGTATTTATAAATTTATTTCTTTATATCTATATCCATTATTATTTCGGCAACAGCTGGACCGATTCGAACGAAATTCATTGTACCGACAAATATAATTTATTCCAAGACATCCTAATAATTAATATACAGTGGCCGACAAAACTATGCATACCCCCTTTTTTTGTATGTTTTCACCAACTTCGGCTTCAGAAAATTCATTTTTACTATTTTCCTGTAAGAGAACTTATCAAGATCTAATACAAAAACTATAAATTATATTTTAAATATGTATGGGAAATTCGCAAAAAGTGGAGAATTTTCAACTTTTTTCTCAGAATTTTTAGAATTTTTATGAAAATGCAGATTTGTAGCGCATTCAATTTTAGTCTGATAAAGTGTTGATCTCAAGTCTGTAAGAAATTTTCCTGATTTTTGGCGATTTTTTTTTCTGAAGAGCTTTCGTGTTTTCTTTTACAAATTTATCAACATAGTATTTTTTGTATGCAAGAAAACAAACCTACTATACTAATATGGATATCAAACTTAATGTATTGCATGATGACTTTTCACTAAAAATAACCTTAAAAGTAAAACTTGCATTAATAAAAATAATAGGGCACATTTAGTTCTAATATATCGTCACTACCGACGAAGAAAGGTGCATTCAACAAATTGTCAACGAAAAAAAGCGCATTAAAAAATATTTCGAGGAACAAAGGCGCATAACCAAGTATTTCGACGAAAAAAGACGCACTGTATATATTTACAGTAAACTTCACAAGGGCAGGTCGTGCATTTTAAAAGCTAAGCAGGTGCAAGCTGGAAAAATTTGGGTAGGACTATTACAGGTAAATAATCGTGGCAAAACTATTTACCTTAAAAATTATTTTAATGCGTCTTTCTTTCTCAAAATACATATTTATAATGCGTCTTTCTTCAAACAAAAAAAGTTTGCGCCCTTTTTCGTCGATAGGAACGATATGTAAATTGCTTTGGGTGGTTTTCTGAGATATAAAAAGTCGAAGGAGTCGCAGGTTTAATTTCACTTTTGAAAGTTTTATATTGAAGACTACAAAGCAGGACAGACAATGCTCTGCCAACCATTAGTTCTAAATGTAAAATTGATTTTTTTATTTAAATTGTCGAAAATGTTTGATATAGCTGCTTTCTGATCTTGATGACTACTCTCTCCCTACCTAACTCAAAAGTACTGGCTTGCCAACAACCTGACTAGTCGACAATCGTATATTGCATTTAGAAATGTAAGCTCTAGACCCACCACGATTTATCAAATTCTGTAACAGGGTGATGCCGCTTCTATTTAATTTTCTTCCTTGTCTGCTTCTTCAGGCATCTCCATCGTTTTACACAGTGATGACACAGTAATCGCAACTTGATATTGTCACCCACTAAGTCCACGGCCAATACGTTTGTCACTAAAGCATAAAACCTTCAATAAGATCCTTTAGCCCCTAGCTGGTCGTATAATTCCAATCTGCATAGGAGCTGATCAATGCACTACACGAAGCAGGCAATCTAACCGCCGCCATTGCTATCGTAATGGTCAGATTGGGGAACAATAATTCCATCATGACCGGTTGTGGGGTCGAGTTCGACGTTTATTGACTTTGATACATTCAATAACATTAAATAAACGAAAATATATTTTTATTGCAACTTTTATTTAATCGGTCTTCTTTTATGCAGCTTAATCATAATTTACTTAGACACTGTTCACATAATTATCTATACAATATTTCAATAACGTCCAACAAAATAAAAAATAAAAAACTAATTAACTAAATCTGTGCACTTCATAACTATTCACCAAATTTCACGACAGCGTCCCATATGGTCAGGCAGAAAACCGGGCCGACAAGGGAAGTCAATCATTGCGACCTTCATCGGATGAATTATGTCATTCGTGTTAATATCACTTTCGTATTGCTTTCTCACAACTGTCTTATCGAATTCAAAACACTGATCAGCTGTACCGCGAATCTTTTGAGCATTTGGGCATTCTATAAACTTCACGCAATACTTAACACATGGCTTTGGTGCTATTGTGACGCCTTGCAGCTTTTCGTTACACCTAAAACGTACCATACAACTGACATCAACGTTTGGAATTTTATTGTTTATAATAATCGGCAGTTGACTTTTGCTGGTCGTTGTTGCAGTTGCTATACTTGACGGGGTTGTTGTTGATAGTGTTATTGTTGTGGATGTTGTGCGGCTAAGATGGGGATTCATGCCTGAAATAGCCTTATTTACAATGATGTAACAAATTATTATAACCACTAAGACATGTAACTGCGGCATTGCGATTAGAATGCTTCTTCGCTCTTTTAATTAATAAAATTAATTGAATGTAAATATCACTGCAACACAAATCACACGAGCTTATCGCTCAAGACTAAAATCAAGTCTGAAATGTAGAAGCGATTCTACTGGCATGTTAGACGCAGTATAGAGGAGCGATAACCTATGACCGCTAGTATTAATAATAAAAATAATTTGTAGCAATATACCGCGGAAGTAAGGCCGAGCTTCTTCGAGTTGTATGCCGACCACGCAAGGTAATTGCCTAAGCAGACATTTTCCCGACGCCTAACCAACATTCGAGATGCGACCCCGTTTTGACAAAGCTTTAGATGTTTGAACCAAATAACTTTCGGCTTCGTAGGCTAGCACACCACCGCTACGACACGGTGATCGTCATTAAGATTAAATTTTTTGTTATTTCAGTTTGAGAGAGCAAGTCTAACTAAATATGCAAGAGCTATGCTTGGAACAGCAAAAAAAAACCAGAAGAATGATGAGTATTTATATGGGAAACCCCGGAGCTGTAAAAGAACTTTGTATAAGAAATCCCAAGCAGTATAATGAGCAGATGTGTTAGCCCTTTATGGAGTCAATACAAAAATAGTCCCGAAAATGTACGAGTATTTGCAATGTATACATAAATACTTGATTGCCTTGAGACTGATTATTCAACAGAAAACTTTCATTGCGATCTTTTTCGGGGGAAATATAATTGTCTGAACACAAAATTTTCTGCAGTTAAATTCTTTTACATAAATAACTAGCATCTACAATCCTGGGAAAATAAATGTCAAGGTCCGAAACGTGAACAGTATTTTTAGTCAGCTTTCTAAAGTATAATAACAATATAATCATTTACAAATTTGTTTCCTCCCAGTCTAATAAACATATTGTGGCGACAATTTTAAGTATGTAGTATCCCTAATCAAGTAACACTCCCACCACTAGCAAAGCAGCAGAGATAACAATGACTATGCATCCAAGCAAAGGAGAGTGAGAGATAGTGCTAGTGTTTGCGGTTGCGAGGCAGGGAGAAGATTTCGATACATAACACCGACCCTTCATGAACACGAAGCGGGAATAACGTAGAAAATTCAAGAAGCGTAAGATAGCTGACTTTGAAAGGAAGTGGCCAAGCAAGAGGAGTTGATCAGTTTATTTTCATGGGTTGTATGTACAGTGGACTTAAAGAGGAGTTACTAAACTCGTTAATTTGTATTGCGTTTATTATGAGTAAATAAATCCACTGTTCTATTTGTTACATTAGTTGTGCTTGTATTTATTAAACTTTATACTTTGATCAAACAAAACAAAAATTAACGAAGACTCATCAATTTCACACTGTAGTGGAATTCACTAACTTCGATTACGACATTCGCAATTGACATTTGGTCATACCGATATTTATCACGATATTTGGTGTTCACTAACTATTTTTTCTCGATTTTCGCTTATTCGCAATCAGCTGTTTCGCAAACTAAACGACACACAAATTGCACTTGTTTTCTGTGTCGTTAAATAACATGCACATAACTTGACTTTTTTATTAAAAATTGGAATAATAATACTATATCCATATTAACTATTATCATTAAAAAATGGCATTTGAGAACATAGAGTATGTTTTATCGCGGGATGAGAAATCCTTTGCCCGCATCGTTATAGATAAGTTAGTGAATCGCATATTCGATAGTGTAAGCGACCGAATCGCTAATGAAAATCTCGAATCGAATCGCTATAAGTTAGTGAATTCCACTACTGATCTCAAATAAATTGTCAGAGTTAAACCAAAAACCGAAAACTTTTGAAAATTATAAAACCAAAGCTTTTTTGGTCGTCGCGCACTGTGACAGTCGGTAGGACATGCCGATTGACGTCGCAAACCTACAAGTAAATAAATGAAATGTGTACATTTGGAATTTTGTGGTGAATATCGCGAGCTTAATTAACTGATTTCTGTCTGAGGAATAACACACGGGCAAACGTTTGTGTAATGGTTACTAATTTCGAACATATGTACGTACTTACATACATATGTACATACTTAAATATTGAAATTATATTGGCCTAACCGCAGTAAATTGCAAACGAACTATGTTTGAATTTTGGTTTGTTTGATGATGTTAAAGGTACGTAAACAAAGCGACATTGATGACGGTCAACATCGTGCAAAAGCTGCCAAATTGAAATTTATGTAAATGCAAATGTTATAATAAAAAAATGTTATACTTTCCTAAATATAATCAATTTAGCTACAATGAGGGAACGTAATTAGATTTATTACAAACCACAAAATAAATTGAAGCTGTGTTCTAGGATTAAATAAAATAAGTAAAGGCAGCAAACTTTTGTTGGATCTTAACATATTATACTCAGCTGTGTTTCACGGTGATGTTGTTGTCACGTTTTTAGGGCCATACTTTTCTTATTAAAATTTGTCAAACTGTTAAATAATAAAGGTTTGCTGAGAAAATGAATTGCAGGTATGGGATTGATTTCTATTAACAAATATAACTTCTACAATCCCTTCATTCGAGATTTCCAAAATCTATTTATGTATATCTAAATAAATAATATCTATTATCGATTGCGTCACATCCCTAATTCAGTTTACCTATTGTTTCAATAATGCTTCTAACTTTAATTTGTATAGTCTTTCTGCTGTCATTCGTTGTAACTGTGTTAAGTTAAATCCGTTATGAGTCGCAAGGGAAAATGCGACTAAAGCTAGCTGAGACCAGTTTAAATGGATTGATTCGTTTTGAGCATGGCCTATGAGAAGACAATAGTCTTTTTTTTGTGTGAACGGGCGGTTTCTGTCGTATCAAAAATACTTTTAACACCTACATACATATGTATGTATAAATAGGCACAAAGGCTGAATTCTCAAGATAATTTTGAAACAGCTTGGGAAGATATCTGCATTTAAGGAAATGTCAACAATCAAGCAACTTCGTACGAAAAGTGGTGTAAATTTTTTTTTCAAAACTTCCTGTCGAGGGGCGACCCCTACTTCGGAAAAATATCCTCGGAGATGTATGATGATATACATACGAGCAAAGCATATGCTTGTGTATACAATATATTTTATTTTATATGTTAGAAAAAAAAAAACAATAATAGTTTGAATAAAATGGAAAAATTATTATTATTGGCCTTGAGCTCATTTATGCTTTTGGTAATTTATATTTGATCATTTTAGAGTAAGGGTTATTTTTATTATAATAAGCCCTTACAACCATTTTCTGTTTATTAAAATTTACTCGTTACTCTATGATTTTTCCCAACCTAAATAATAGCTGCGGCCTAAACAAAACACATACACCGTTAACAACAACAACATACACCACATGACGGCTACCTAAATATTAAAAAAATTGAATTTAATGTGAAATCAAAAGCTACATCAATTTGTTATTTGCCACAGCACTAGAGGGGTGTAGATAGTAAATATTTTAGTTTTATTAAAGTAAACTTTATGTAAATCAATATGCATAAATCAAATTCATATTCATACCAATATAGAACTACATTCCGAGAAATATTGTACTGCACAGATAATGTAGTTAGTTACCCATTAAGTAATTTATGCATTTCGTGTTTGTTGCTCTCAAATTGTGCGTAATAAATTAACAAAATCTATTTCATTATCACAAATTTATGCGAACTGCATTCTAAAATATTCACGCTAAAATATTTGCTTACAAATATTTATATAACCACAGATAGTAGTACATTAGACAGTTCTAGAATATTTAGTTCGAATAAGTTTGAGATCGAGGAGGCTAATTCTGATAAAAGTTTTGATAGTAAATATAAATAGGACTTTGACTGATAAAAGACCAAATCTTATCATAGAATATAGAAACGTAGCCTAATATCTCTTTTAGTTTCTGATGCAGATCTGTAGAAAAGCTATGGCGGTTGTAGCTAAAATTTTCCGTTTTTATTCAATTTGTTTTGTATTTTTAATAATTAATTAAATTACTGAAAAAATAAAACCAAAAAAATTTTTCAAAAAAGTTAACATTCTTAGCTTTAATTCTTAGCTACCATCGATCTTTTATAAGAATGTACATTAAAGCTGGCCACCAGTATTTGTTACCGGTTGTACTGAATTTAAAAAACCTATGTATCTGTACAGCAATTTGCGTCCACTATCTTGACGTTAATAATTTAGGCAATGTGCTTCAACTCATTTAGTTGCGGCAAAGGCTGACTTAGGCTAATCTCGTTTCGATAATGAGTCTAATGTCAACGGTATAGGTTGGAAATTTGCATGTGATGATGGCAAAAGGTAAGTTGATAAAAATGATAAAATTTGAGCTTACTAAGTATGAACTAGTAAAATAGCATGGCACTAAAGCGCCAAATACATCGGAGCCCAAGGCAATTTGAAAATATTACTCGCTTTCAAGAACCGATCCCTAACATTCGAAAATTTTTGTAGGCTAATCGTTCCAACTCTAAAGATCCGCACAAAAACTTGCTTCCAAAAGCTTACACCAAACCTGAGCGATGTCCACACCAGCTCTGCTGACTCCATTCTCACAATAACTTAACTAATGCGCTGTTTCGCTTGCAGTTAGAAACTGATACAATTGCGCTTTTGCTTTAAATGGCTTATATTTAAGGAAAACTAAACAATAAACGATAGAAATTTATGCACCCATGCTATACCACCGCTTTTACTTGTAAGTAGATGACGTTATTGAAATCTGGGAAAACCGAGAAGAACAATCTTGAAAGCATTTAAGAATTTTTCATTTTCTAACGCTTTTTTTTAAAAGGCAGGTTTCTTAAAATTTCTATTTTTTCCCCTTTCCGTTTCTCTCAATATCAATTTCCATGTTCCAAATCGACAAGGCATTTCTCATAAAATTAAGTTATATATGCGTTGGTAGCAACTAGATGAATATGACAATATGACATGCCATTTTGTTGGTAATAAAGCTGAAACACTTCGTATAACTGTTACTTAAGATACAAAAATTGATGACAAAAATGCAAATTCGAAACCAGCAAAGAAAAAGAAAACAATAAAGAGACTGGCAGAACGGTAATACACACGAACCAAGTAAAACTTAGTGTAAAATGAAATAAATATACCCAGTTGCGGGTTTTCATAACATTCATTTCAAAGTAACATTTTAATCCATTTATACGTAAGTCTAAAATATTTCAAAGGGCGAAAGCAATTAAGTAAAGAGCTTCATACATTTTTTCCACAATCCTTTGTTCGAAAGCGAAACGGAACGATATTTTAATCGGTTTCACAAATTGATTATAATAATGAAATCACTTAGAGAAGCATAACAAAAGTTTCGTTTAAACTAAGATAAATATCTAAAATTATTTTTTATACCCTGACTTATACTTTTGTTATGAGATTTGTGCTATAGTACCACTATGTAATCACAGCTGGGTATAAACAGCAAACAATTTTAGGAAAAAAGTTTGCATGTCTTTCTCACATTTCATTTTATTGTCCTCTGTTTGTACCAGCATGGAAAAAATATTAAGAGTTTTTGTCGAATTCATTTGCAGCGCCTTTTCGTTTGTTTGACACATTGACTGTACAACATTAAACTGCAATAATACAAATAGCAATTCTGGCATAGATTTCAATAAGAATTGCATAGGAAGTGAAACGATTGCAGTCTGAATTGCCATTAGTAAGTGATGTTGGTGTCGCTCGAAAGGTGTTTGTGAAAATTGCTTTCTGTTATTGACAATTTTTCATTCTCATTTGTGTTGCTGTACAGAAGTGAAGGAAGAACTCCATGACTTTTGATTTGAGGGGTAGCAAGCTTTGTAGAGTTTGAACATTTTTTAGTTATGTATTTATTTAGTTAGCGCAGCCAAAGATAGAGGTGAAAATTAACAAAGTTTGAAAAACCATCCATTTGTACGTCATTACTTTTGTTCACATTAGTCGTCTCTTACGATCGGTATGCCTTTATTCACCATGTTTTTATCTCCTAACTCACAGGGGCTTAGCTTAGAAGGTCTAAAAGGCTAGTCAATGAGTTACACCATAAAGTTTTTCTGGAGAAATAAATCCAACCAGCTGTATGGGCTTAAAAACACCCTTTTAAGGCAAATAGTGAAAGCATTAACAAGTTTTAGGCTATAGATTTTACTTCGTGTCGTGCTAGTATTAAAACTCGCAAATAAACTTACATATTGCTTCCCATTTATATATTTGTAAAGACTTGTAGCCTGACACTTTATTTTCGAAAACGCACTTGGAACATTACATATATACGAACTTGACTTTAAAATTTATTTGGGAGTTTAAGGAGGCTTTTTTGTCAACGAAGATGTCGACTAGTTGCCCCTCTATTTCTCTTCAACCACAGGTTGTTGTAAATGAGGACAAACTCCAGTGTGAACTATATGTACTAAATGATCAAACTAATTTCTTCATCATATACGATTGCAAGGAGTGGATAAAATCAGTTTGCTGATGATGCGCTTCAGTCTATCGCACCATGCGCTATGTAGAGACTTATAAGCAATATCAAGGAAACAGCGTCGTTGCATCATATACTATTTCTTGGAGCTTCATCATGTTGCGTCGAGTGGTGGCAATTTGTGAGCGTCTGCCATGCTGCTAATATAGCAATGGGGATAAATGTGAGGGGTGGTTCTTCTGTAATTTGTATTGTGCAGCTTCTAGTTTCTTTCCAATATGCACTTGATATTTGTTTAAAGCACTGTAAGTTTATATTTGTTTTTGTTTTAATTTGATTCTCATTTGAACAGCATTACCTTAAACTTTTATAGCTTACAACAATATCAAGTTCCCATTAAGTTGGAAAAAATGGAAATGT
Source organism: Sphenella marginata (assembly GCA_951509765.1). Lineage (NCBI taxonomy): Eukaryota > Metazoa > Arthropoda > Insecta > Diptera > Tephritidae > Sphenella > Sphenella marginata. The sequence continues at coordinate 88,001,637 of OX608079.1, read as the reverse complement.
TTTCAAACTAAAACAGCCATCGAAAGATAATGAACTGATGATGTGCAAAGTTATTGACAGCGGTGTCGGCAAGCTGTCTAAGTTATTTTCTCAAAATGGTACAAAACATGATATTCAAGCACTAATATGCTTACGAGGGCAGTTAAAAAAAACCAAAAATTTAAAGAGAAGCTTGTTGTTGTTGATGTTGTCATTAACAGTGCCTACTGGTTACGATCACTCTGATAATCGTCACGAAGCTCTTCTATTGGCAGTCCAAACACGCAGATTCAACAGATTTTGACCCTTTCAGGTGACTGGATATTGGTACAGCCGGTTCTATTGTATCGGTATGAACTTGTCTAATATACAAGTAGGTCTACCTAGAACGTCATCATTTAATTATTTTTAATCCGCGGTTACTTCAATTGTCTGACAGTTTCAAATAAAGTGTAATCGGAACTAACACGGATAAACCTCAAAAAATAGTTATTCTGATCTGGAACTTCGCAGTACTTTCTGCAATATTCTGAAAAAAATAAAGCAGTTCAATTTAACAAAAAAATACTGGGGGAGTTCAAGTCAACTTGCCTCGGAAATTCTTCTTTCTGTAAAAAAAGTGAGCTTCGCCCAAAAATTCCTCTGTTGAATTTTTTTCTTTAATTTCATATTTATGTTTTAATATTTTCATTTCTTTCTGTTGCCTTTTCGTTTTAGTATTCCCACATTTCTTTACCTTATTCTTCCCATTTACATTTACATTTTTCTTTAACCCTATTTTCATCGTTTCTTTATCTTGCTCTTACGCATTCACTTTCATCTTCGTTCGCGTTCTTTCCCACTTACCATCTCCAGCTCTCTCTCTCTCTCTCGATCCAACTCACATTTTCAGTAGCCCTCCGCTGTTCTTTTCCCTCTTTTTAACCCTACACCACTTGGAATTCTTTTAGCCCTCCTCTCCACTTAGCTCCCAATAATCATTAAAAATATTCGGTATAGTATATGTAAATATGTATGTGGATGTGTATTATATATACGAATAAATAAAATTTCCTTTAATTAACACAACCAATATGAGGACAACTACCCACTCCTGAAGTTGTTATGGAACAAATACTGAGCAGTAATTGCTTCGACACAAAAGCCGCTCATTTTTTTTGTATTATCCAAAGACTGGCATAAAATTGCTCTCCAATTGGAATCCATTCAACGGATATGCTTTCCGTCACCACCTGCTGCTTGCTGACCTTATAGGGTGGCTCAATAACTCAATATTTCTTTCGACAACTAAAGCGTTTATATCAGTTCAGCCGCTTTATTCATTGATTGCTTGCTCTACCCATACTCTTCGTTCGTCATACTGAAAAATTAAGCGTCATTGAATGTGTTTACTGCTGTTGGTTTTTCTGTAGTTTAATTAATATTTCTTATCGTTGTGTCAATAAATTAAATTTGTTAAATTTGAATCATGTTAAGGTGCACACAGGCGTACATTGCAAACACTGTCAGAAGCAACAACGAATAAAGCCTTTACTGGCTGATGCATGTGTGGCATACCACTGATTCGCTGCTTGTGGCATTATTGTGTTTCGTTGAACATCAGATTTTCCATTTTCAATATGAAATTCAATTTGCATGCATCTATTGATGAGATTGAAAGCTTTGTATGCTATTATATTCATTTCGGACACTTTTTTGCAAAATATTTTATGCTTTATGAATATTGTAGAATGTTAGGTGTTTTCCTTCATCACCTCACCTCAAAGCATATATGTACATGTTGACAACCAGGTGAGTGATTTGTAGTGGCATTAAAATTAAATAAATCTGTTAGCCAATTGAAGCCGATCTTCGTTTGATACAAAAAGCAAGTAGTTTTAACCATTTCTTGTATTGAGTAAATAACTAAGAAGAGAGTCCCCTCTCCAATGGATAAAATTGGACCAGTTGGTTAACGGTGCTAGGTCGTAGTAAAGTTACCGGCCGAGTATTCTGAGAGTCCTGTAGAGAGACCAATACTACCCATTTATTATTTATTTATTTACATATATAACAGAACTTATAATCTATATATATAAAATTCAAATTATGTAAATAGGTATAGATCGACTTGCGTCCTAAACTTATAAACCGATCGTAACCAAATTTTACACACCCACTGTACATCTTCCAGGGATGGTTACAGGCTAAATAATATTTTGATATATATAGGGGGCGTGGCACCTCCCATACAAATGGAATTTTCCATTGTCCGTATCTCTGGAAGTATTTATGTTAGACCATTGAAACTCGGTAAGGGGTTATATGGGATCGATCCCTACCACCTCCAAAACAACTGGGTATAACGACAAAGTGGGCGTGGCACCTTCCATACGAATGAAATACTTCTTAGTCGATATCTCTGGAAGTATTTAGGTTAGACCACTGAAATTTGGTGAGAGATTATATGAGACCGATCCCTACCACCTCCAAAAAAATTGGGGTTAACGAAAATGGGGGCGTGGCACCTCCCATACTAATTTTTCAAGCTAAATATCTCTAAAAGTATTTAAGGCAGGAACCTGGAAATTGGTATAGAGCTAAATGATATCAAAACAATTTTGGCGCAAAAAGTGGGGTTATCGTAAAAGCGTTTAAAGTTAGGACCTGAAAATTGATTAATGATATCAATAGTTCCCATGCAGGAAAAATGTTTTCGCTATTTACTTACGCTCCGGGACAGAAAACTAAAAATTTTGTGTATCGTGTAGCCTTAAACGGAATACTAAAATTTTATATTTTTGAAGTTGTATGCACAATGAAGTAGTGAAAAATTAATAAAAAAATCTATTTCGGGAAGAACGAAGTTTGCCGGGTCAGCTATATTATATAAGTATGAAATCTTAAAGTATATTATTGATTTTGAAAGGCCCCCTAACTACTTACATCCCGAGCAACGCCGGGTACCCTGCTAGTTAACTATAAAATTTAATTTTGAAGAAACAGCACCAGCTTCCAGGGCTAGCGGCTGTAAAAAACTACCCATTTATACCCGAAGGGGTACGACACGACTTTATATACATGGATGACTTTGGATAGGTGACAAGTTAACGATGAGTTGGTGAATGCCGATTAATCGGTATTAAAATCAAACATATTTACATAAATGTAAGCGGACATTTCACAGTTTGTGCTATTAAGCGCAAATACTCCTTTCAATCATCCCAAGAATACTCTTTAAGGAGTATCAAAGCACTTCATGGAGTACGTACGTGAGAGTGTTCAACTTCTCGATCTTTCGCTTTAATAATGAATACTTCATGGAGTAGTCTTTTGGGAATATTTTGAAAATACACTCATGTAGGTGCTGTATGGAGTACTAAAAGCAAACAAATGGAGTATTTCGTGGTGGAATAGTGATACTAGGACATCGCCATGTAAATTAGGCCACCATCTTTATATGAAAAAGTATATCTTGAGAGTACGACTTGGGACTCTGAACCCTTACGCCCATGGGCGTGATTTCCCACTCAAAAGAGAAAAAATGCCCACGGGCTTTATTTCCTTCCTGTTATCACCTTTTGCTGATGGGTGTTATTTCCCTTTTCGAAGAGAAAGCCCACGGATGTTAAAAACTAATTAAAACAAGCTGATTCAAGAATTAAGTGTGCGTAACATGGCATTTTGCCACGGTTCAGGCAACCACCCGGAGTTGGTTTTATTTTTGTTCTGCACATAAATACCATGGATCACTCCCCGAATTGGGGATATGGTCTGGGTCAATTTTCGGCTTTTCACTAATAACCTTTTCCTAACACTAATAACCTTTTCATAACTCCCATGGACGTTATTTCCTTGGGCGTTATTTCAGTGCATCGATTTATTTCATTATTATTTTTTAAATAAATTCAGCTGGCCTTTTACTCCTATAAGTATGATACAAAAAATAAAATTGATTTATACATATCTCTCTGAGTATGATCTATATATCTGTGTTCATAAGCGATGACAACCTAGCTCGACTTTAGACCAATTGAATTTAGAACTTAGACCAATTGAATTTTTTTTTGTAACTAAACTGCTTTATAACTTAAGAAAATATATTGGGTTTAATTGTTTATAAACAAATAATAAAATACCAATGAAAGTCTTGAAAAATTTCTCGATGTTGCTATTTAAAATCGTAAGCAAAAATGTCAACTGGTCTAATTTTTTAAGTCGACTTAGGTTGTTATTGCTTATGACCACAGATATGTATGACTCCGTAAATACAGCGCCGATTTTGTTCATATTTACACGATAGCTGAGTAGAAACCCGGAGAGTGTTTATGTAAAGCTTTTTTCCGGGAAGTGTACCAGGGACCGAAATATTCCAAAATTGTTTTATTATGGTGCGATTTTCTTCAAATTTGGTACAAAGGTACAACTTTACTTTTGTGAAAAATTGGGGTTACTTTGTTTCAGGGAAATGGTCCAGTGAACGAAATATTCCAAACTTTTTTATTTATTGTGCGATTTTTTTCCCTAAAATTAAGCAGAACAATGTCTACCGAGTCCTAAAAATGTACTTACCTATGAAGAAGAGTTAGGCCCCAAAGGAGATAAAAAAGCGATAGTGCAAGACCCCAATAAGTTATATACGATTTTATTACAGTCCAGTGCTCATTTAAACTATTCGATTGTGCACAGTCTCACAAATAAAAATTTTTCTATCAGACATAATTTGTCAAGAAAACTAACAAATTAAAATGAAAATGCAACTCATTAGACTGCAATTAATCATACAGAAAATTCCGATAAATAGCTTTAAGCCACATATCTAATACGTAAGCGTCGAACTTTCATTTTCAAAGACTTAGAGAAATCTCAAAAAATGATTAATGAATAAATGAGCGAAGTAGAGAAATTGCAAATAATCTAAGAGAATCAAGTAGTGAAAAAACCATGCTACTTAACTAAAAAAAAAAAACAGCTATAATTATAATTATTATTTTGTAAGCTGAAAGGGTCAAGTGGAATCCGCTATGCATTTTGTCGATCTATATACTTATGTATATATGTACATGTTTATGTACTTACAAACACGTTTACAATCCATGCTCGTCTTCCAGCTGTAACACAATGCGACATTAAAGGATTAATTGCCTCAACTCCGTTGCGTGTAAATCTTTATTGTTTTGTTTAGTTTAGATACTCAGTTGCAAGATTTGTTGGTAAAGAACAGATAAGTAGATTAGGGTGTGCCTGAAAAGAAGGTCAAATTTCGTGTTTTACTGGACTAAAGAAAACTGATAGGTATCTATGGATACTAGATCTGGCTTACAAAAACTGCAATAAACATTGAAAAAAAGAAAAATATACTAGTTTGATAGTCAACCTTTAAATTGTATATTATGATGTAGGCAAGTCTATCTCTTGTACATTGATTTTGGCAAAACATCTGAGAAAGCAGATCTTTGAGTAATAACAAATAATTGTGTCTGTAAAAGGTTGCAATTTTAATGACACCTATAAGATAAGAATATACTTTGACTTTATATTAAAAACTAATATTTGGTACTTATTCTCCCTTTGTAACTAAGAATGCGAGTTTGCGTGTTTCAGTCAGAAGAACATAAAAAGACGAACAGCAACATTTCGTTGAAACACCCTAATGAAGGTAATTACGCCAATAGATATGTAGGGATAGAAACGTGAGCTGTAACAAAAACGACAAAATATTTTTAAGCTGTCTACTGTTACTCCTCATTTAAGTTGAATTCAAGCAAGAACTTGAAACAAATTGATATCCAGAAATGTGGGCTGTGCTAAATCTGGTACAAAAACACTAAAAGAAAATATTATCCCATGTTTGTTTGTTTTCGATAGAGTCTACTATAACTACTGGGATATGGCAAGCCAAAGAGAGCGCAAATCATTCTACTTCTGCGTTTTGGATTTCAGGCGGGTATTTCCTTCTTCTGCTGTTCAATTCTGATGCTGTTAGGAGACCGCCATCCTATAGACTTACCAGTAGTTTTGCGGGGTTTTTTTCACGAATATTTATTAGATCTATAAGAGACTTTGCCGTGAAAGTGCTTTAATTATCAGTTCTACATGATTATTTCTTTCAAGAACTATTTTGAATTTTTAAGGTTTTTTGCAGCTTAAGTACTATATTACAAGTTTGAACGAATAACCAAAAATTAAAAACAAATAAAATTTGTAACTGACTGAAATATTTTTTTTGCGAATTTGTTTGGTGGCAGGTGTGAGCTACTTAATCCGTATGGCTGCAAGCACTTACGGCAAATGACTTTTAAGTCGCACCACATATCACACAATAAACATCAGACACACTTAACGAAAGATAAGCGTTTGTACTTATGTATGTGTGTGTATATACATATATAGCAGAGACAGCACCTTTGTCAAGCCACTTAGGCCAACGCCATGCCTTAATGGACAAATAAGCCCTCCATCTGAAATTTGTGCTTAATCGAGATCAAAAGGAACGGTGTTGTTAATATGTATGTATGTTATCAGTGTTAAATGATAGGTACATATGTACATATGTATCTATGTATGTATGCACAATATGGCAATATGAAAATATAATAATAAATCATACCAACAAACATTTCTGTAGCTAGAGGAGCGGAAAACCCATGACACGACAAAATGTTCCTATGCACCAAAAAAAAGCATTTACATTATGTATGTATATACAATTAAGTATGTATGTATGTATGCATAGTTATTCAAATTGAATAACACTGATCAAAAGTTACTGCATAAGTTATCATTTTGTAGTAAGAAAGGCCTCTTAGGGAGTGCATAAGAAAGAATAAGCCTATGTACTTCTTAGACTGATTGACTGAGTTACTATGAAGTTAAAACAGGCACCTATTTACGATCCAGCCTTGAAATCGAGTGCTCGATAATTGATAAATTAAATACTCCAACCAAATAACGACGATGTGCGCCCAGAGGTGACGCTTTGCTAAAACCTTGCAGGATAATATTCGATGTTCCCCCGAATCTGTGTAACGAGTAAGTAATATTTAATGGATAGGTAAAGTATTTTGACCACAGAAGATCACATCTTATAAATCTTTTACGACTTATTTAAAAGAAAGTTTGGTACAAGATCAGGGATTAATTGAAGTAATCGAGAAAACATACTTCGGATAGTTTTAGGGTGTGTATGTGGCATTTAGATGAAGATTTAATGCTAATATGAAGGGATCCAATGCCGACAATGCCGTATTATCTACTGAACAAGATAAAACCTAATAGGCTTGCATATGTGGCTTGGCAGTGTTATGCGAAATAGTCAACGGGCTTCATCAAGACGACGCTTCATCAAGACGACGCTTCTGTCCCACCAGTGACACCATTCTGAAATTGGAGTACACCGCTACGATAGAGACAGGTATGAATTTCAAAAACTTATAGGCTAACAAACTAAAGTCAGAAATTGAGTATAGAACAAAAAATAAGAGCGAGAAATGTTGATACAAGAAGCGGAATAAGAAAATTCGCTACTAGCACAATAGAAATATAAAAGGATTGGAAAGAAGTCAAGGTAGATAGTAGAAAAAGAATCGGAAATGGGAAGCAAATCATCATAGTAGGATTTTGGATAGAAATAACAAAACAAATTGGAAGCGATATAAGAAGAAAGTTATGAAGAGATAGAAGAGAAAGAAAGTAAAAAAAAGCTTACTAATTATCCAACAAATTGTTTTCAAGTTACTCACACAACTACTTCGCTTCTTTAAAGCTGAACCGGGAGCATATAAATCAAACCACTTAGCATCGCTAGCCCTGTAAAAAACGTTGGAGTATTGGAGTACTCCAACATTTATCCTCATTCGTACAACAAAGTAGTCCAATTTATAAGCCCATGTCCGGTGATTGGATCACCTAATACATATGGGAGCACCCTGCTGAATAGTCTATAGAACACCTACGTGAGAGTGCTTTGAAAATGCTGCCAAAAGATTACTCTACAGAGAACTCCTCAAAAAGAACACATATTCCCTCTCTCGCTTTACTGTTGAATATTCTATAGAGTAATCCAATAGGAGTATTTTGGGAGTACTCTCATGTAGGTGGTCTATAGAGTATTCAAAAGCAAAGAAATGGAGTACTCCGCATCGGATTAGGTGATCCAATTACCGGCCATCGCTATGTAAATTGGACTACCTTTTTTATATGAGCGAGGATAAGTGTTGGAGTACTCCGATACTCCTTAAGGAGTACTCTATGGAGTATGGAACGGAGTATTTCGGTTGAAGCTGAACCGGGAATACATAAATAAATCAAAACAATTAGCATCGCTAGTACTTAAACATATACATACATACATATGTACGTGTAATTGGGAATATTTCAGCAAATCACAGCATTGCGTGGATTATATTTCATTGTGCTTGCTGGCGCTAAAGTATGATACGTCATGTCAATGTCATTGTTAACACTTATGGCACAATACGCTGGCAGGACAATAATGTCATAAACAATTTTGTGAACATTTACATTTTCATATGTAATGGTAACATGAGCGCCCACTGCCCATTTTCACTCAGTGGAATCCACTCTTCTCACAGTTGACAATTACGCTTACTGCAGTGTCAGCATAGTTACAGACTCACGTCACATTACACAGAGTGGCAACCACTACGACTTTTACTTGAACAAGGTTTCTATTATTTTGATGAAAGAGTCAACAATTTATAGGTCCAAAACATTCACAGAGAAAGAGCATTTAATAAATTTTTTTCCAAGGTATCCTAACCTTTGAATACTCTCAATTTTAGTGGAACCTTTAAGTAGATCTCTATAACATAAGCCAAAGAAAACTGTTGGGTCTGATATTTCTTTATTTTTTTTTTTTTTGTAGAAAAAACACAGCCATATATGCACATTAAGGTGGATCGGCGAAAGAAGTGTTTCCAGTCCACCCCTAGGATTAAAGACATTTTGAAGGCGATCCCAAAAAATTTTTTTTTTATTTTTGCCACGCCCCCCCGAATGGGTTATTTCCTTTTTTTGACACTACGTCGCCATTTTAAGTCCGATTTTAATGAGTCGTTCACCGTTGTTCATGGCTTGGAAGCCACCACAATTCTTACCTTAATCATTTTCAAGAAAAAGTTTCACAGAATTTAAAGGCCTTTTCGACGGACAAAAAAAAATTGAAATTTAGGTATGATGTGAAACGAGATACCGACAGTCACTACAAGAATTTGAACTCGAAATAAAAAATTATTAAGGTAAGAATTGTGGTGGCTTCCAAGCCATGAACAACGGTGTATACGGCTTATTAAAATCGGACTTAAAATGGCGACGTAGTGTCAAAAAAGTAAAGAGCCCATCGGGGGGGCGTGAATAAAAAAAAAAATTTTGGGATCGCCTTCAAAATATCTTTAATCCTAGGGGTGGACTTGAAACCGCTTTTCCAACACCCAGGTCGGCTAAAACCAATGTGGTACGTTGTCCCACCCCCTACTTATCAAGACTTATTGCATAAACCAGAAATCAAAATGCTTCATCATAAATAACGTTTTTTTCTTTCTCATATTTACATGTACATATGTATTTATACTCCTAAGACGCACAACAACTTACACTGATAAGCTCAGTTAGGGAGTACATAGCGTTGTGCTCTTTGTAGTGTTCGTCGTTTCGTGCACACTTTTTGGCTCATTGTACGTTGCTAGGATTTTAATTTGCCGGGTCACTCGCTGCCATGTTTTTTTGGCGCACACGCTTGCTTTGTGTTGCGTTGTCAGCAGCTGCTTACCCAAGCACCCCACTACAGTTCTAGCCAAAATGCTTACTCTATATTTCGTCTTCATTCTCTTACGTCCCGCATGCTCTGTCACATAATTTCCACTTAACATGACAAGTGGCTGCTATAGTCGTTGTCGCTGTCACTGTCGTCTACATACGCGAGATATACACAAGTATGTAGGTATAAACAATATATTTGCCTGCCTTATTTTGTGTCCGGATGTTGGCATGTTGTTGCTTTCACACTGTTTACTGATATGTAATCACTTTCGTTTCATTTCTCTGTTTCTACCGAAATTTCCTTTCTCACAAGTTTTGGATTTATTTCTCAATTGGCGGCGTAGGCGACTATTAGTTGGTAGAATATTTTTACAATGAAAATAAAAGTAAAAATATATTGAAATTTACATACATAGAAACATGTGTAGGTGCCGTTAAAACCTATCCATGTAACAGATGATTATCATAATGTAAAAATTTAGTGAGCGTTTGCTAAAGTACTTAAACTTTAAAAAGAGCTATGGGTTTCTGATTTCACTTTTTTATTTTGTAAATCTCTCTATTTTTGTTTCTTGTTGACTCAAATTTTTCGGCATTGGGAAAACGTGGGATCTTCAAAGCTTGATATCTATCGAATAAGAATAAGAAAATTTGCATTCAAAACGACTTTGTGCGAGTTTTGATTTAATACAAAACTATATTCAGATAAAGTTTTATACATCAATGGTTAGACTATTTTAAAGAAAAAACAAGTAAGGAAAGGGCTGTCTTCGGCTGTGCCGAAGGCTTTATACCTTTCATGAATATGCATATCTTTTTTAAGTGTCCTACATGGCCAAACCACATTTATCGGAGCAATCGATTATATGGAAGCTATATGTTATGTTACTCCGATCTGCATGATTTTCATTACACACATCCCATTTATAATAAGTACCAACTTAGCAAAATTTTACGTTCCTAGCTTCTTAACTGGAAAATGTATAGCCCAAAACCCATTTATCGAAACTATCGATATGTTTTGTTGGTCCGATCTGGGTGATTTTCACTACACAGGTTACAAATATAATATGTACTAAACCTGCAAAATTTCGCTCTCCTAGCTTTTTGATTGCAAGAGTTATAGGCCAAAACCCATTTATCGGAACAATCGATTGTATAAGAGCTATGCGTTGTATTGGTCCGATGTTACTGGTTCCGACAAATGATTAATATAATACAAAATGGCGGCTCCATACTAAATTTCATCGAGATATCTCTAAAATTGAGGGACTAGTTTGCGTTCAAACAGACAGACGGACAGACGGACAGACGGACGGACGGACGGACGGACATGGCTAAATCAACTCAGCTCGTCGCCCTGGCCATTTCGGTATACTTAATGGTGGGTCTATCTCTTCTTTTTCTCATACTTACAAACATCGGACCAAAGTTATAATACCATTTCATGTTCATGAAAGGTATAATTAGATCAGTCAAAAAATTCTAATCTAACAGTGATCGACCTTTAAAAATAATAACAGTTTTAATAATTACTGTTTTGGCGGTCTGTACATTTTTAAATTAATTATAATTATCTACAATATTATTCAAGGAAATCAGTTTTTGCAATACTTTTTAAAAGTTGTTTTTTTTTTTTTTTTTTAAATAAAGAAGCAAATTTAAATTATTTCGCCTTAGCTTTTGTTATAGATCGATGTAGCTTCTGGAGCTATTCATCAGAGAAATTTTGTCGGTTTCTGCTTAGGCTATCAGGAAGCTGTTTTTTTGTCGATTACTTTTTCTACTCATTTTAGCATGCCAAACACCATTGGTCTGACTGAAGTTTTTTAAACAAACAATATTCTTTCAAGCTCCTTTAAAGTCATGAATACTTCAACATATTTTTCATAAAAAAAAACTTTTCAGCCGATCTAGTATGTACAAACGTTTGCTTACAGGTATTAAGTGTGTTCCTGTCATGGTTGCACAAACGGAAAGAAAACAGGCAAGTTGAAATTAAATTTAAAAGTTTATATGTAAAAGTATATGTATGTAAGTATATGTACTAGTATTCGAAAAAATAATTAGAAAGTTCCATTTATCTTGTTTTTGGCATTTTCTGTTTCATCATCTAGCATGCTAATCTTTACGGAAGAAATTTTTTGGCTTCTTTTTATAAACAGAAAATGAAATTTATTACTTCCCTTTTGTGCAAAACATGTATGTTTGTTTTAAGTAGCGGACAATTGTTGTTCCTGTGAGCGGGTATACACTAGCTTATACACAAACATATGTATGTATATCGAATAATAACGAGACACAAACATGTACACGTGCTCGTATCAGGTTCCCCCACAGACTTGGCAACGGTTTTCGTGTACCAAAATAGGGCATTTTATAGGTGTTCATGAAAAGAAGGTCACTATGCAATTACTTTGAAGTAGTTATTCGTATGTAGTTCGTTTTTGTACAAATTTTACAGTTTTTTTGCAGTTTTAGAAAACATTGAAATTGTATTGTATTATATTCAAAGAAAGTAGATATATACATATGTAAGAAAATAAAAGATAAATAAAAACACTCTGTGAAAACTGTGTCGCTGAACCATTATATCAAACCGATACGTATCGTCGGTGAACACTTAACTTCGAAAATGTTGCAAGGATTCCTTTTAGACTACATAAAAATACTCTAAAAAATGCTCCACAAAAAGACCAAAAAAAGCAAAAAATAATCAAAAAAAATCAAAAAATAATCCAAAATAATAAAACAAAAATTAAAAGTAATCAAAAACAATCAAACAATTTTATCTTGATTACGTTTGATTAGTTTTGATTTTTTTTTGATTATTTTTGATTTTTTTTCTAATTCTAATCAATTAGTAATTGGAAATTTCTGAAAACAATTAAAATAATCATTAATGATTGAAAAAGCTATTCAATCAAATGATTACTCAATTCTAATAGGAATTTAACAGGTCTGGATTGGTCCATTTTCTCTACAGTTATCCATAATTCAAAATTCATAAGTAAATTTTTAATTCTGTAGCATATTTATAGTGGTGTAAGTAGATTTTAATCGTTTCGCAAGTTTTCGTATCTTCAGAGCTTTGCTTGGCTTACGCCATTCCCACAAAAGAACCACAGAGCTAAATACTATTAGAATAGAAACTTTGGTTAGACAGAAACTATCATATATATTATTTCTGTAAGGTCTTTTTGTGTTTGCTCCTAATTTTCTGCTCTCATATTGAACCAATATTAATAAATAAGGTATCGTTTGAAAGTGTGGATTCCCTCTACATGCGAAACCATATCGACAGCCACACTGCAAAACCCCGTAAGTCACTATTTTCCCAAAAATAAGGTTCTGAGCCTTTCCCATAAATCGTGATATTTCGCACATTAAAATTCAGTCAAAATCGGGTTACAACTTCCCGTTTCTTTCCAGTGGTGAAATCAAATAACCGTCGCTCATATACATACGTTATAATTATTACAGTTTTTTCGCTCTCCTGAGAACTTTTTGGTTTTGAACATACAGGGTTTTGCAGTGTGGCTGTCGATATATTAATTTCAGGAGTGCTTTTGTTTAAGCGTATTTTATAAAAATTAATTTGTTTAAATAAACGGTTGTGAATGCACAAAAAAATCAATTTGTACTGCAACGCCATTGTGAATCAGAGACTTTATCTACTGGGCTGTAGATGTCGCTGATAGCAGTGATGAACATAGGATGTAATAAGTTATACTAATTTCAGGTGGGATATACTAGTAACAATGTATTTGTGGTCAGTACTTTCGGCTAAAAACCATTTCGAATATAGAAATCCAGTATATTCAGATTATGTTCGGGAACTTGCACCTTCCTTAACCCAACATTGCGGTAAAGACTGTATTAGTTTTCCCAGCTATATATATATTATATATTTCTGTGTAACTTTCTCATATCCCTCACAGTATCTAATTGTTGCTCTCTAGAGAAAAATCACCATTGTACATATATTTCTAAACGTTATTAAGTTAATATAAATCGCATTTCAGCGCAAAATTAAATTAGACATCTGTTACGTGTGAGGTGATGAGGGCGAATCTTGACTGTTTGGACATATTTTCCAGCTTAATTACTTTCCTCGTCCTCCTCATGGAATAATGGTATGTCGCTTGGCAGCTATCTACGTGTTCGTGTTGCTATATGAAGCATCTACTGCTAGTGCTCTTAACAACTGAGACAGCCAAGAGACGAATGCGCATCATTTTGAAGGCAAAGGCTAAGTACATTAGTTACGTGAGCCACCTTTAGTTTTTGTAAATTAAAAAAGTCAGTTATTTACTGGTTTTTTTTTGTGTACAAGTTTGGTGGGGAAGACATATTCGGGAAAAGTATTTTTATACGCAGTCGAGTGTAGCTGGCACAGTAGAAACAAATCTAGATGGCTAGATAAATAGTTATGTATGTACAATGAAAATGTTTGAAAGAATCAAAGACCAATATTTCTCAAAAAGTATTAATTCGTAAGTGTAGTTATAAGACGGAAAATCTATCTGAATCTATATAAATATCTGAATACTCTCCGAGCATCGGTGCCAAATCCTGGTTCTCATTTTAACAAGGGTTCGCACCCCTTTATTTATTGTTTTTAGTCGGGACACTGCTTATTGTAGCTAGTTCTAGTCGAATTTTTAACCGATTTATCAATTTACGAGGGCACAGCGAATTCAAAATCCTGAACGCCGATCAACAAGTTTACTCAACAGGGGTTTGCCTATATCTGGAGTATTACATACGTCCTTCGGCAAAATTCGTGCCTTAAACACACAATCGCCCACTGGCGTCTTTCTTATCAAATATTTTCATCCTTTTTGCCATCTGGAGCGTGGTACCCTTCAATGTCACAATTTTTTTTTTTTCGGTTTTTTGAGATCTGCAGTACCCTATTAATTCCACAGTATTTTTACAGAGTTCTCGTAATATATGCTAACACTGCTCTTGTATTTCTCATGCTATCATTTTCCACACTGGCTTTGAAGTCGCGTACCGGAACTCTGATATCACAGCGGGGGTTGAGCTTGTTTCAAGCGTATGTGGCATGCATACACTCTTTTTTTCAGAACGTTGATATATGATTGTGGAACAAGGTCCTTTGAAATCACTCACTGTGCGCCGCTAGAGGTACTTCTTGGCATGGTTTAAGTAATTTTGCTTCATAAAGCACATCAAAATGTAAAAAAAAAATGTTCAATGTGAATCATACAAGTTACATGCTAATTTATTTTGTTTCAGTTTTTGCCTATTGACTAACGCTTGTTTTACCAACAAATATTTTCCTTATTTGTTATTTTTATAATATGCTAATTTGTGAAATTCCAAAGCTCTTGTATACAACTACATAGAACTGAACTACCTGTCAACATTCCCCTAAGAACTTTTCGTATCTGTGTGCTGACCTGTTCATTTATTATATTTTTTTTTTAATGTTGAGTATGAAAAATTGCATTTACTAAATATTTCAAAATGTTGCACGCATATACACTATACTCCATACATACAAACATACATATGTACACACATTTGTAAGAATTTTTCTGTTGAATAAGTCAAATGGTTACCATTTTATTACCTTCGCATGTCTTCCATTTTTTGAGCTTTTGCGTTTTGAATATGTTGTTCCTCAATTAAAATAATCGTCGGCGGGAAATGTTAATTTAAACTTGAGTGATTACATTGTAGCTTAAGTCATATATACATATGTATATGTATGTAGGTATATAGCCTGCATGAACTTACTTTAGATTTTAAGCATGTACATGCACACTAGGGCGGGATTTAAGAATCGCTCATTGCTCTGTGAAAATCGTATTCTAGGGATAAAAATAAGAAGTTCTGCCGAAGGAACCATACCTCTAAAACGAATTCTGATGTCCCCCTATTTCGGTCGAACTTTTGGGTAGATATCATTTGTAGTCAATGTAATGTCACTCATACGCCATGTCCCCCTACCCAAAAGTTCGACTCAAATTGAGGGACATCAGAAATAGTTTTAGAGGTATGTTTCCTTCGGAAAAGTTTCTTATTTTGATCGCTGGAATATGATTTTCACAGAGCAATGGGCGATTTTTTTTCTCCCCACAAATCGATCCGGCCTAATGTATACCCAGCTGGAGGATTATAATTCTTTTTTTGTTTAACATAAAACGGGTTTATTTATAACAGAATGAAAGAATTTATATCATAATAAAAAATGCATTGAGACATACACCATATAACTTAGTTAAAATAAAAGGCTGCTGAAGAAAATGACCGAAATCGTATAATTATCACGGTCCTCCTTATTGCGATCGAAAGTTTCAACCAAAAAATTAGAAAAAAAAAAATTGGTTCTTCCATTATTTAGGCAGGTGGAATTGTTAGCTTAATTGCTTGGTTATTCAAAGAATTATTTTTTTTTTTCGCTTCTGATTTATCAATTTTCTATAATTTGGAGTGACTTCTTGACAAATTTGCAATGTAAAAATCTAAAATAATAAAAGTAATTCCAAGTTTTTAAGCTTAGTTATTACGAAAATTTTCATGAAGCAGGTTTTTGTGGTAAATTCAATTTCATACCTAACTATAACCAGCTAAATGTTTTACTTCAATAATTTTTTAGTTTTAAGTAAACAAAAAAAATAGTTAAGTAATTATACAAAGCTCAAACTAACAATCATTGAATTCAATTGTATCGAGATCCTTAACTATGACAGTCTTTTTTTCGCCATTCCGAAATTAAACATCAATACAATTTTCTAAAAAAAAAATTCATGTGGCCCAGTCTAATGTGCAGTGCGGATTCTTACAAACATAGCAAGCTTTTTTATGTTGAACTCCTTTGTGTGTAATTTATGCATAACTTTTGACGAATAATGTTAAAATACAATTTAATCTCGTAAGCAAATTGCCTAGTTCTAGCATTTTTATACTTTTTGTGGTTGTTTCAATAGATTTCTATAAATTGTTTGTGGTAATTAGACTGAGAGGAGCATAAAATTAGCACGCATGTAACTACTTGTGGTTTAGATTGTGCATTGAAAATTATAATGCGAAACATATATGCATATAGATATGTAGGTATGTGCGTAAAATTTAAATATCTTTGTGATAAAAGCTTAAGTCGCCATATCACAATTGCATATGATGGACTATTTCCTAGAAGAGTTTTATCAACGTGTCGTAGCATACTTATAGGAGTTAGTTAGAATACCCATTTGAGTGGAAAGTGGCTTAGTTCTTTAGTACCCGTTCGATTGAAATTAGTCTCTCTATAGGACATGCTGATACAAATGTGAACAGTTCAGCCCATACAAAGTGATCAGAACACGTATTAGTCGCATCCTCCTTTGCAACACGTCACTGACTGATCATAGACGAATCGCATTTTTTGAAGGGTTTATTGCAGTAACTGTCTTACAACTGCCAACAAGAAAAGTAAATTTATAGCAAGTCTCTAATCAAAACTTGTTGAATAAAGCTTTTTATAAATGTTTATGTAAGTAATGTTCTTGAAAGATCGATGTGACAAGGAAAGACCCATATGTACATATGAAAAAATTTAGGTCACCCGCTGCATAGCACTGGTGCTATTATGAAATCAAATGGGATTCCTAATTTTTTTGGCAAGGCTATAGACAAATAGAAACAGGCTTGTTTGCTATACCATGGTACAGCGAGCCGCATAACAGCGCCATTTTCAGGTCAAGTTTATTAGTATTTAAGACTTACTTCTAGAGCATAACTCCACCAGTTCTCAGAGATGCTTTTAGCTGAAACACTCCAGGGAAGATAGATGATTGCAAATGTTGTACAACATAACATTATGTCAACTGATAATAGTTGCCTGGCCTCATATCAAATAATCAAAGTCGAAGAACATACTTTATACATAGCTCTGCTGAGCAACGGCACATTGTAAAATTTGAGGACTTTCAAAATATTTTTGGTTTATTGAAAACAAAATCGCAATATATGTGTGTCTGTAAATCCATTGCACTTTCTTATTTGATTTTGAGGATCGAGACTAACATACATACATAGGCATGCAAGTATGTATGTATGTACTCGCATGAGCCACTAGTCAAATATGCTCATTCGGTGTTTGTATGCATATTACGCCTGACACATAACTTTTGGGGCTGGACATGAAGTATGACCATTCATTTCGTCTGACACGAACTGAGCCTAATGAAATTCCAACAGTTCATGTTCTCGCCTGATAAGCGAACTACGAACTATGTTCAACAACACGATGCAACACATGCAATAGACTACACAAAACCCTAACAATTTTGTGCACGCACTGCGACATACTTCTATACATACATACAAACAAATGCATCACATCCATATGCAACCAGCCTACATAAAGAATCTTACCTACGTAATTCTATGTGTAGTCATACGTTTACGACAAATGAGCCAGTGGCAGGCGATGAAAATTAGCACAAGCTGCAAATGAAACAAAGTGTGATGTGTGTGACTGGTTGTTGTGCAACAAATAATCTTTATCGCAGCTAGCAAAAGTGATGCAAGAAAGCTCGATAAGCTTTAGATGTAAAATTAAATAAATGTTATATAAAGCCCCATAATTATTACAAAAGCTGTGATAAATTCTGAATTTACTGCATTCACCGCAGCTCAGGTTGGCAAAAGAACAAAGAAGAAAGTTGAGAATTTGCTAAGTCGCTATAAATTGCCCACTCTAGGTAAAATCATATTGTATATGCAGATGATCACAAAATGATTTTTTATTCGAAACAATTCAGAAAATATGGCATTAATGGGTGATATTTTTTTCAAATTTGTATGGAAAAAATGTCAATATTTTAGTAAAAGTTTTGAAACTTGATCTAAAAGCAATTGCTTCTTTTTTATTAATATCACCCAATGTTTCTATTTTCTATTTTTTTTACCAAAAGTCTTCATTAATTAAACATTATTAAGACCACAAATAGTTTTTTAAAATAAGACATGACAAAAGTTTGTGCTTTTGTTAATGATCTGCAAGGTAGGCCTAACGTACTCTTGTCAGAACTTCCTAAAAGTGGTGGTAAATGTTATCCTTTCTGTTTTGTTGTTGAAATAAACACTGATTTTACAAAATTTTTTACCCTCATAATCTCAAGTTTTTTATATAAAAATGTTGAAGTGAACAAAACAACACTATATTACACGAGATCAGAAACCGGGGAGGGAGCCAGAGCAACTACTTGGTTCTAAGCAAATACTAGGGGTGAGACTGGATACGCTACACACTGAGGAAAACTTGAATATATTCTTTTAAGGTGGTAATTTTCAACCAATATAAAAAACTTTTGAAGAAAACCTCCTACAGCTGCTACTAAATAATACATAGTAAAAACCAGCTTAAAAAAAAATGTTCAGAAAAATTAAAAAAAAAAAACACAAAAAAAAACCAAAACCAGTTTTCTTGCTTTTTTCCAACTTTTAATCAGTGGATTTAATTTTTTCAGGATTTGGTGCATTTTTAAAAACTGGCAGATGGTCGAATTACCAGGTCTAAGGCAACACTGATAATGTCCAATTAGTCGGTTCACCTTCGGCTGTCGTCTTTTCTATAACACCATTGATAGAACCCTACATGCAAAAGGATAATTCCGCAACAGTGAGGGATTTTTAGGAACTAACTTCCTGCAAATTGGGCAGAGAGTATTTAGCGCTTTAGTATTTTAAAATTCTTAATTACCTTCCTCCTATGTAGCATTATTAAAAAAAAAAAATTTACTTAAATTTCTATCAGAACCTCCTGAGATTCAATCAACTATGTATGTACATTGCGAGGGGTGAAATGAAAGATTTCAATATAAATATTTTTCAAAAAAGGCTAAAAATCCAAATGTGTTGAAATAACATGCTGTTTCAGAATTCGATTCAAAAATGACACTTCTCAGAATTTCCTTCAACCACAAGCTAACTGAAAACTTAAACAAAAACGGCATACCTTAGCTAAAAATGTATTGAATTGAAGGTATTCTTGAAACAAAATTTTAAATAGGGCGTTATTGAAAAGTATTTGAAATAGGGCGATCTTTCACTCAACCCTCGACTTTTTCTCTTGATAAAATATATTTTTGAGCAAAAATATTTTTGTGGAAATTGCAGTTTACGTTAATTACAATGTCGGCTTAGGAAATAAAAATATTAACAAAAATATTGCAGATGAAGAAAAGAAGATAAGAATCTTAAATATTACAAGTCCCGAAAACCCCATGATTTCTTTGTTATAATGCAACATGAGGGCACAAACATGAAAAGGCAAGGAAACTTAGTGATGTTATGCAAATCAATGGGACTTACCGAATGCAACTTCACCAGTGAGGCAAAATAAACAAATAAATATAGAGCAAGCTTACTTTATTCATGCATGTAAGTATATTTGTATAATAAGAATATATGTATATGTATATGACGTCAACGCAAATTGTTAGAATGGCCCCTAGCCGTCACGCTGCGGTTTTGCTACTACGCTGTAAATTTTATATTCACATCCTTGCTGTGTTGTTGTTTCATTTTAAAAGTGAAAATTCAAGCGTTGCATTACAACCAATTAGCCACTTATGTTAGCCCGTAGTTTAGCTTTTGTGTACATATTTTCAAACTGTGTCGTTCAAAAAGAAAAAGTTCAAACAAAAATAATAGTATTCCAAGGTGCGGTGCAACTTTGCTTGCGTGCTCGTGATTCAATGACTCTGTGTACATGCCATGTAATTACAGTTGGTTAACTATGTGACGCATCTTTAGTTGGTGATTGATATTAAACAATTGCATACCTTGTAGGAAAACTAACGGTCGGAATTGTATGCTTGATAGGCGTGTAGCCAGAAAAAAATTTCGGGGGGGGTTTTGGCCAAAGTGTCAGTAAATAAGAATTACCTGTAAATACACACATATTTATATTTTCACATATTACATATTTATACTTTTATTTATTTGAAAATTTCCTCTTTCTACACGGCTAAAAATTTGAGCCTTAATTTTAAACCATTCATTGGTTTACACAATTTTTAACCTTTAAACCTTTCTCAATTTTTTGCGGTTTAGATTTAAAACTTAACCAGGATAAACAAACACTGCACTTTTCGCACAAAATTCATGAGTGCGCCGTAGCTCAGTAGGTAGAGCATTGCGCACTGATTTGGGGCACGTCGGTTCGAGACCTAACATTCAAAAAAAAAAAACATAAAAAATTGTTAACAACATTTTCGGTATAAAATTTAAATAATTTTTATTAGGCGCATTTCTATGACAACCGGCGTAAATTTAATTCTAAACCAAATTTGGTCATACACCTAGACCAGTATGTCTGCGTTTAAAGGGTTTTTTTGGAATTGCCAGTAAAATTAACTTCTTTAGACTAATTTAATTATTTTTGAATGAAAGTATGTGCAAATACTTAATAAAAATTCTGCAAATGAAAGTTAAAAAGTTTGTGGAAAATTCATGAAAATTTAAGAAATCTCGAAAAAATTTCATCGAAATTTCTAACATTCTCGTAAAATTTTTTGGATTTTTTTTGAGTATGCAGTTTTGCTGCTCGTTCAATTGTGAAAAGCCGACCAAGAGCATTTTCTTCAATATAAAAATATTACGCTTATAAATTTGTATGGAAGATAATGCACTTTGCTAGAAAAAAAATTGCCAAAAATCTAGTAATTCTTCTAGCGGCTTAAGATTGCTATCTTTGTACACTTTAATTGAACGGGCCACAAAACTGCAAACTCGAAAAAATTTAAACAGTTTTACTAAAAAGTTGGAAATTTTTATGAAATTTTTTCGAGGTTGCTCGAATTTTCATGAATTTTCCACAACGTTCTTAACTTTGAGTCGCAGTATTTTTATTGTTTTTTTGCACATTCTTTCATACAAAAATAATTAAATTAGTCAAAGGAAGTCAATCTTACTGAAAATTCCAAACTACACTTTGAACGCAAACATACTGGTCTAGGTGTATATGTAGCCCCAAAAAGTTTTAAATCTAGGCTAAATCTTTTAGCCGTGTACAAAACAATATTTATTTTTATTGTTTGTTTTGAAATTTTGTGTAGGATTTCTTCAGGCTTTGGCAAGAAGTAAATAGTTGTCGCTTTATTTCTTGAAGAAAAACTGAAGCTTCGGAAAAATAAAAACAAAAAATATAATGAAATAACATTGAAATTCATATAAAAAGCGGAAAATTGCAATTATTCAACATGCAAAACGGATCGTCAACATTTGTTGGCTATTCATGACAATTTCATAGTCAAGAAATACTTGAAAATATTTCTTAAGCATTTTCTTTTCAACAGCATACCGGGCTTTTACTTTTAAACTTTTTCAATCCTTTTTTGCCAAATTAGCGTCACTTTTTATTATCACCTCACAAGTATAAGCACAATTTAATTGTTACTTTCTCTGATAATTCAATACGACTGCGTTGTGTACAGCTTAGTAATTTTTGGAAACTAACTTCTTGTTCATTTTTTTGGTTAAACCTCTGGCAACCGTGACTATAATAACGAGGGACACTAATTTTTACGATTTTTGCCTCGAAAAGCAGTTAATTTAAATTTCAACAGACTTTAGTTCGAATCACTCTTACTGTTGTTAACATGCTATGTATGTAGTTGAGATGCTAAGTTGATCTTATGCAGAACAAGTCTGATAAGCAATGTATAAACTATGGTAATGCTAGCAAAATTGTAGAAGTTATGGCCATTTGAACATTGAAAATCTTTAAACTTGATTTTTGGAAAGGCTACTACCCATGCTATAAAATTCGGCACTTTTTTCAAATTGACAAATCCTCGGATGTTTATACATTTTTGGAAAGGCTATTACCCGAGCTATCCAAAAATGTACAAACTATGGTAATGCTAGCAAAATTGTAGAAGTTATGGCCATTTGAACATTGAAAATCTTTAAACTTGATTTTTGGAAAGGCTACTACCCATGCTATAAAATTCGGCACTTTTTCAAATTGACAAATCCTCGGATGTTTATACATTTTTGGAAAGGCTATTACCCGAGCTATCCAAAAATGTACAAACTATGGTAATGCTAGCAAAATTGTAGAAGTTATGGCCATTTGAACATTGAAAATCTATAAACTTGATTTTTGGAAAGGCTACTACCCATGCTATAAAAGTGGGCACTTTTTCAAATTGACAAATCCTCGGATGTTTTTACATTTTTGGAAAGGCTATTACCCGAGCTATCCAAAAATGTATAAACTATAGTAATGCTACCAAAATTGTAGAAGTTATGGCCATTTGAACATTGAAAATCTTTAAACTTGATTTTTGGAAAGGCTACTACCCATGCTATAAAAGTGGGCACTTTTTCAAATTGACAAATCCTCAGATGTTTATACATTTTTGGAAAGGCTATTACCCGAGCTATCCAAAAATGTATAAACTATAGTAATGCTACCAAAATTGTAGAAGTTATGGCCATTTGAACATTGAAAATCTTTAAACTTGATTTTTGGAAAGGCTACTACCCATGCTATAAAATTCGGCACTTTTTCAAATTGACAAATCCTCGGATGTTTATACATTTTTGGAAAGGCTATTACCCGAGCTATCCAAAAATGTATAAACTATGGTAATGCTAGCAAAATTGTAGAAGTTATGGCCATTTGAACATTGAAAATCTTTAAACTTGATTTTTGGAAAGGCTACTACCCATGCTATAAAATTCGGCACTTTTTTCAAATTGACAAATCCTCGGATGTTTATACATTTTTGGAAAGGCTATTACCCCAGCTATCCAAAAATGTACAAACTATGGTAATGCTAGCAAAATTGTAGAAGTTATGGCCATTTGAACATTGAAAATCTTTAAACTTGATTTTTGGAAAGGCTACTACCCATGCTATAAAATTCGGCACTTTTTCAAATTGACAAATCCTCGGATGTTTATACATTTTTGGAAAGGCTATTACCCGAGCTATCCAAAAATGTACAAACTATGGTAATGCTAGCAAAATTGTAGAAGTTATGGCCATTTGAACATTGAAAATCTATAAACTTGATTTTTGGAAAGGCTATTACCCTTGCTATAAAAGTGGGCACTTTTTCAAATTGACAAATCCTCGGATGTTTTTACATTTTTGGAAAGGCTATTACCCGAGCTATCCAAAAATGTATAAACTATGGTAATGCTACCAAAATTGTAGAAGTTATGGCCATTTGAACATTGAAAATCTATAAACTTGATTTTTGGAAAGGCTACTACCCATGCTATCCAAAAATGTATAAACTATAGTAATGCTACCAAAATTGTAGAAGTTATGGCCATTTGAACATTGAAAATCTTTAAACTTGATTTTTGGAAAGGCTACTACCCATGCTATAAAAGTGGGCACTTTTTCAAATTGACAAATCCTCGGATGTTTTTACATTTTTGGAAAGGCTATTACCCGAGCTATCCAAAAATGTATAAACTATAGTAATGCTACCAAAATTGTAGAAGTTATGGCCATTTGAACATTGAAAATCTTTAAACTTGATTTTTGGAAAGGCTACTACCCATGCTATAAAAGTGGGCACTTTTTCAAATTGACAAATCCTCAGATGTTTATACATTTTTGGAAAGGCTATTACCCGAGCTATCCAAAAATGTATAAACTATAGTAATGCTACCAAAATTGTAGAAGTTATGGCCATTTGAACATTGAAAATCTTTAAACTTGATTTTTGGAAAGGCTACTACCCATGCTATAAAAGTGGGCACTTTTTCAAATTGACAAATCCTCGGATGTTTTTACATTTTTGGAAAGGCTATTACCCGAGCTATCCAAAAATGTATAAACTATAGTAATGCTACCAAAATTGTAGAAGTTATGGCCATTTGAACATTGAAAATCTTTAAACTTGATTTTTGGAAAGGCTACTACCCATGCTATAAAAGTGGGCACTTTTTCAAATTGACAAATCCTCGGATGTTTATACATTTTTGGAAAGGCTATTACCCGAGCTATCCAAAAATGTATAAACTATGGTAATGCTAGCAAAATTGTAGAAGTTATGGCCATTTGAACATTGAAAATCTTTAAACTTGATTTTTGGAAAGGCTATTACCCTTGCTATAAAAGTGGGCACTTTTTCAAATTGACAAATCCTCGGATGTTTTTACATTTTTGGAAAGGCTATTACCCGAGCTATCCAAAAATGTATAAACTATGGTAATGCTACCAAAATTGTAGAAGTTATGGCCATTTGAACATTGAAAATCTATAAACTTGATTTTTGGAAAGGCTATTACCCTTGCTATAAAAGTGGGCACTTTTTCAAATTGACAAATCCTCGGATGTTTTTACATTTTTGGAAAGGCTATTACCCGAGCTATCCAAAAATGTATAAACTATGGTAATGCTACCAAAATTGTAGAAGTTATGGCCATTTGAACATTGAAAATCTATAAACTTGATTTTTGGAAAGGCTATTACCCTTGCTATAAAAGTGGGCACTTTTTCAAATTGACAAATCCTCGGATGTTTTTACATTTTTGGAAAGGCTATTACCCGAGCTATCCAAAAATGTATAAACTATGGTAATGCTACCAAAATTGTAGAAGTTATGGCCATTTGAACATTGAAAATCTATAAACTTGATTTTTGGAAAGGCTATTACCCTTGCTATAAAAGTGGGCACTTTTTCAAATTGACAAATCCTCGGATGTTTTTACATTTTTGGAAAGGCTATTACCCGAGCTATCCAAAAATGTATAAACTATGGTAATGCTACCAAAATTGTAGAAGTTATGGCCATTTGAACATTGAAAATCTATAAACTTGATTTTTGGAAAGGCTATTACCCTTGCTATAAAAGTGGGCACTTTTTCAAATTGACAAATCCTCGGATGTTTTTACATTTTTGGAAAGGCTATTACCCGAGCTATCCAAAAATGTATAAACTATGGTAATGCTACCAAAATTGTAGAAGTTATGGCCATTTAAACATTGAAAATCTATAAACTTGATTTTTGGAAAGGCTATTACCCTTGCTATAAAAGTGGGCACTTTTTCAAATTGACAAATCCTCGGATGTTTTTACATTTTTGGAAAGGCTATTACCCGAGCTATCCAAAAATGTATAAACTATGGTAATGCTACCAAAATTGTAGAAGTTATGGCCATTTGAACATTGAAAATCTATAAACTTGATTTTTGGAAAGGCTATTACCCTTGCTATAAAAGTGGGCACTTTTTCAAATTGACAAATCCTCGGATGTTTTTACATTTTTGGAAAGGCTATTACCCGAGCTATCCAAAAATGTATAAACTATGGTAATGCTACCAAAATTGTAGAAGTTATGGCCATTTGAACATTGAAAATCTATAAACTTGATTTTTGGAAAGGCTATTACCCTTGCTATAAAAGTGGGCACTTTTTCAAATTGACAAATCCTCGGATGTTTTTACATTTTTGGAAAGGCTATTACCCGAGCTATCCAAAAATGTATAAACTATGGTAATGCTACCAAAATTGTAGAAGTTATGGCCATTTGAACATTGAAAATCTATAAACTTGATTTTTGGAAAGGCTATTACCCTTGCTATAAAAGTGGGCACTTTTTCAAATTGACAAATCCTCGGATGTTTTTACATTTTTGGAAAGGCTATTACCCGAGCTATCCAAAAATGTATAAACTATGGTAATGCTACCAAAATTGTAGAAGTTATGGCCATTTGAACATTGAAAATCTATAAACTTGATTTTTGGAAAGGCTATTACCCTTGCTATAAAAGTGGGCACTTTTTCAAATTGACAAATCCTCGGATGTTTTTACATTTTTGGAAAGGCTATTACCCGAGCTATCCAAAAATGTATAAACTATGGTAATGCTACCAAAATTGTAGAAGTTATGGCCATTTGAACATTGAAAATCTATAAACTTGATTTTTGGAAAGGCTATTACCCTTGCTATAAAAGTGGGCACTTTTTCAAATTGACAAATCCTCGGATGTTTTTACATTTTTGGAAAGGCTATTACCCGAGCTATCCAAAAATGTATAAACTATGGTAATGCTACCAAAATTGTAGAAGTTATGGCCATTTGAACATTGAAAATCTATAAACTTGATTTTTGGAAAGGCTATTACCCTTGCTATAAAAGTGGGCACTTTTTCAAATTGACAAATCCTCGGATGTTTTTACATTTTTGGAAAGGCTATTACCCGAGCTATCCAAAAATGTATAAACTATGGTAATGCTACCAAAATTGTAGAAGTTATGGCCATTTGAACATTGAAAATCTATAAACTTGATTTTTGGAAAGGCTATTACCCTTGCTATAAAAGTGGGCACTTTTTCAAATTGACAAATCCTCGGATGTTTTTACATTTTTGGAAAGGCTATTACCCGAGCTATCCAAAAATGTATAAACTATGGTAATGCTACCAAAATTGTAGAAGTTATGGCCATTTGAACATTGAAAATCTATAAACTTGATTTTTGGAAAGGCTATTACCCTTGCTATAAAAGTGGGCACTTTTTCAAATTGACAAATCCTCGGATGTTTTTACATTTTTGGAAAGGCTATTACCCGAGCTATCCAAAAATGTATAAACTATGGTAATGCTACCAAAATTGTAGAAGTTATGGCCATTTGAACATTGAAAATCTATAAACTTGATTTTTGGAAAGGCTATTACCCTTGCTATAAAAGTGGGCACTTTTTTCAAATTGACAAATCCTCGGATGTTTATACATTTTTGGAAAGGCTATTACCCCAGCTATCCAAAAATGTACAAACTATGGTAATGCTAGCAAAATTGTAGAAGTTATGGCCATTTGAACATTGAAAATCTTTAAACTTGATTTTTGGAAAGGCTACTACCCATGCTATAAAATTCGGCACTTTTTCAAATTGACAAATCCTCGGATGTTTATACATTTTTGGAAAGGCTATTACCCGAGCTATCCAAAAATGTACAAACTATGGTAATGCTAGCAAAATTGTAGAAGTTATGGCCATTTGAACATTGAAAATCTATAAACTTGATTTTTGGAAAGGCTATTACCCTTGCTATAAAAGTGGGCACTTTTTCAAATTGACAAATCCTCGGATGTTTTTACATTTTTGGAAAGGCTATTACCCGAGCTATCCAAAAATGTATAAACTATGGTAATGCTACCAAAATTGTAGAAGTTATGGCCATTTGAACATTGAAAATCTATAAACTTGATTTTTGGAAAGGCTACTACCCATGCTATAAAAGTGGGCACTTTTTCAAATTGACAAATCCTCGGATGTTTTTACATTTTTGGAAAGGCTATTACCCGAGCTATCCAAAAATGTATAAACTATGGTAATGCTAGCAAAATTGTAGAAGTTATGGCCATTTGAACATTGAAAATCTTTAAACTTGATTTTTGGAAAGGCTACTACCCATGCTATAAAAGTGGGCACTTTTTCAAATTGACAAATCCTCGGATGTTTATACATTTTTGGAAAGGCTATTACCCGAGCTATCCAAAAATGTATAAACTATAGTAATGCTACCAAAATTGTAGAAGTTATGGCCATTTGAACATTGAAAATCTTTAAACTTGATTTTTGGAAAGGCTACTACCCATGCTATAAAAGTGGGCACTTTTTCAAATTGACAAATCCTCGGATGTTTATACATTTTTGGAAAGGCTATTACCCGAGCTATCCAAAAATGTATAAACTATGGTAATGCTAGCAAAATTGTAGAAGTTATGGCCATTTGAACATTGAAAATCTTTAAACTTGATTTTTGGAAAGGCTATTACCCTTGCTATAAAAGTGGGCACTTTTTCAAATTGACAAATCCTCGGATGTTTTTACATTTTTGGAAAGGCTATTACCCGAGCTATCCAAAAATGTATAAACTATGGTAATGCTACCAAAATTGTAGAAGTTATGGCCATTTGAACATTGAAAATCTATAAACTTGATTTTTGGAAAGGCTATTACCCTTGCTATAAAAGTGGGCACTTTTTCAAATTGACAAATCCTCGGATGTTTTTACATTTTTGGAAAGGCTATTACCCGAGCTATCCAAAAATGTATAAACTATGGTAATGCTACCAAAATTGTAGAAGTTATGGCCATTTGAACATTGAAAATCTATAAACTTGATTTTTGGAAAGGCTATTACCCTTGCTATAAAAGTGGGCACTTTTTCAAATTGACAAATCCTCGGATGTTTTTACATTTTTGGAAAGGCTATTACCCGAGCTATCCAAAAATGTATAAACTATGGTAATGCTACCAAAATTGTAGAAGTTATGGCCATTTGAACATTGAAAATCTATAAACTTGATTTTTGGAAAGGCTATTACCCTTGCTATAAAAGTGGGCACTTTTTCAAATTGACAAATCCTCGGATGTTTTTACATTTTTGGAAAGGCTATTACCCGAGCTATCCAAAAATGTATAAACTATGGTAATGCTACCAAAATTGTAGAAGTTATGGCCATTTGAACATTGAAAATCTATAAACTTGATTTTTGGAAAGGCTATTACCCTTGCTATAAAAGTGGGCACTTTTTCAAATTGACAAATCCTCGGATGTTTTTACATTTTTGGAAAGGCTATTACCCGAGCTATCCAAAAATGTATAAACTATGGTAATGCTACCAAAATTGTAGAAGTTATGGCCATTTGAACATTGAAAATCTATAAACTTGATTTTTGGAAAGGCTATTACCCTTGCTATAAAAGTGGGCACTTTTTCAAATTGACAAATCCTCGGATGTTTTTACATTTTTGGAAAGGCTATTACCCGAGCTATCCAAAAATGTATAAACTATGGTAATGCTACCAAAATTGTAGAAGTTATGGCCATTTGAACATTGAAAATCTTTAAACTTGATTTTTGGAAAGGCTATTACCCTTGCTATAAAAGTGGGCACTTTTTCAAATTGACAAATCCTCGGATGTTTTTACATTTTTGGAAAGGCTATTACCCGAGCTATCCAAAAATGTATAAACTATGGTAATGCTACCAAAATTGTAGAAGTTATGGCCATTTGAACATTGAAAATCTATAAACTTGATTTTTGGAAAGGCTATTACCCTTGCTATAAAAGTGGGCACTTTTTCAAATTGACAAATCCTCGGATGTTTTTACATTTTTGGAAAGGCTATTACCCGAGCTATCCAAAAATGTATAAACTATGGTAATGCTACCAAAATTGTAGAAGTTATGGCCATTTGAACATTGAAAATCTATAAACTTGATTTTTGGAAAGGCTATTACCCTTGCTATAAAAGTGGGCACTTTTTCAAATTGACAAATCCTCGGATGTTTTTACATTTTTGGAAAGGCTATTACCCGAGCTATCCAAAAATGTATAAACTATGGTAATGCTACCAAAATTGTAGAAGTTATGGCCATTTGAACATTGAAAATCTATAAACTTGATTTTTGGAAAGGCTATTACCCTTGCTATAAAAGTGGGCACTTTTTCAAATTGACAAATCCTCGGATGTTTTTACATTTTTGGAAAGGCTATTACCCGAGCTATCCAAAAATGTATAAACTATGGTAATGCTACCAAAATTGTAGAAGTTATGGCCATTTGAACATTGAAAATCTATAAACTTGATTTTTGGAAAGGCTATTACCCTTGCTATAAAAGTGGGCACTTTTTCAAATTGACAAATCCTCGGATGTTTTTACATTTTTGGAAAGGCTATTACCCGAGCTATCCAAAAATGTATAAACTATGGTAATGCTACCAAAATTGTAGAAGTTATGGCCATTTGAACATTGAAAATCTATAAACTTGATTTTTGGAAAGGCTATTACCCTTGCTATAAAAGTGGGCACTTTTTCAAATTGACAAATCCTCGGATGTTTTTACATTTTTGGAAAGGCTATTACCCGAGCTATCCAAAAATGTATAAACTATGGTAATGCTACCAAAATTGTAGAAGTTATGGCCATTTGAACATTGAAAATCTATAAACTTGATTTTTGGAAAGGCTATTACCCTTGCTATAAAAGTGGGCACTTTTTCAAATTGACAAATCCTCGGATGTTTTTACATTTTTGGAAAGGCTATTACCCGAGCTATCCAAAAATGTATAAACTATGGTAATGCTACCAAAATTGTAGAAGTTATGGCCATTTGAACATTGAAAATCTATAAACTTGATTTTTGGAAAGGCTATTACCCTTGCTATAAAAGTGGGCACTTTTTCAAATTGACAAATCCTCGGATGTTTTTACATTTTTGGAAAGGCTATTACCCGAGCTATCCAAAAATTTATAAACTATGGTAAGGCTATTACCCGAGCTATCCAAAAATGTATAAACTATGGTAATGCTACCAAAATTGTAGAAGTTATGGCCATTTGAACATTGAAAATCTTTAAACTTGATTTTTGGAAAGGCTATTACCCTTGCTATAAAAGTGGGCACTTTTTCAAATTGACAAATCCTCGGATGTTTATACATTTTTGGAAAGGCTATTACCCGAGCTATCCAAAAATGTACAAACTATGGTAATGCTAGCAAAATTGTAGAAGTTATGGCCATTTGAACATTGAAAATCTTTAAACTTGATTTTTGGAAAGGCCCTTGCTATAAAAGTGGGCACTTTTTCAAATTGACAAATCCTCGGATGTTTATACATTTTTGGAAAGGCTATTACCCCAGCTATCCAAAAATGTATAAACTATGGTAATGCTACCAAAATTGTAGAAGTTATGGCCATTTGAACATTGAAAATCTTTAAACTTGATTTTTGGAAAGGCTATTACCCTTGCTATAAAAGTGGGCACTTTTTCAAATTGACAAATCCTCGGATGTTTATACATTTTTGGAAAGGCTATTACCCGAGCTATCCAAAAATGTATAAACTATGGTAATGCTACCAAAATTGTAGAAGTTATGGCCATTTGAACATTGAAAATCTATAAACTTGATTTTTGGAAAGGCCCTTGCTATAAAAGTGGGCACTTTTTCAAATTGACAAATCCTCGGATGTTTATACATTTTTGGAAAGGCTATTACCCCAGCTATCCAAAAATGTACAAACTATGGTAATGCTAGCAAAATTGTAGAAGTTATGGCCATTTGAACATTGAAAATCTTTAAACTTGATTTTTGGAAAGGCTACTACCCATGCTATAAAATTCGGCACTTTTTCAAATTGACAAATCCTCGGATGTTTATACATTTTTAGAAAGGCTATTACCCGAGCTATCCAAAAATGTATAAACTATGGTAGTGCTACCAAAATTGTAGAAGTTATGGCCATTTGAACATTGAAAATCTATAAACTTGATTTTTGGAAAGGCCCTTGCTATAAAAGTGGGCACTTTTTCAAATTGACAAATCCTCGGATGTTTATACATTTTTGGAAAGGCTATTACCCGAGCTATCCAAAAATGTATAAACTATGGTAATGCTACCAAAATTGTAGAAGTTATGGCCATTTGAACATTGAAAATCTATAAACTTGATTTTTGGAAAGGCTACTACCCATGCTATAAAAGTGGGCACTTTTTCAAATTGACAAATCCTCGGATGTTTATACATTTTTGGAAAGGCTATTACCCGAGCTATCCAAAAATGTATAAACTATGGTAATGCTACCAAAATTGTAGAAGTTATGGCCATTTGAACATTGAAAATCTATAAACTTGATTTTTGGAAAGGCCCTTGCTATAAAAGTGGGCACTTTTTCAAATTGACAAATCCTCGGATGTTTATACATTTTTGGAAAGGCTATTACCCGAGCTATCCAAAAATGTATAAACTATGGTAATGCTACCAAAATTGTAGAAGTTATGGCCATTTGAACATTGAAAATCTTTAAACTTGATTTTTGGAAAGGCTACTACCCATGCTATAAAAGTGGGCACTTTTTCAAATTGACAAATCCTCGGATGTTTATACATTTTTGGAAAGGCTATTACCCGAGCTATCCAAAAATGTATAAACTATGGTAATGCTACCAAAATTGTAGAAGTTATGGCCATTTGAACATTGAAAATCTATAAACTTGATTTTTGGAAAGGCCCTTGCTATAAAAGTGGGCACTTTTTCAAATTGACAAATCCTCGGATGTTTATACATTTTTGGAAAGGCTATTACCCGAGCTATCCAAAAATGTATAAACTATGGTAATGCTACCAAAATTGTAGAAGTTATGGCCATTTGAACATTGAAAATCTTTAAACTTGATTTTTGGAAAGGCTATTACCCATACTATAAAAGTGGGCACTTTTTCAAATTGACAAATCCTCGGATGTTTATACATTTTTAGAAAGGCTATTACCCGAGCTATCCAAAAATGTATAAACTATGGTAATGCTACCAAAATTGTAGAAGTTATGGCCATTTGAACATTGAAAATCTTTAAACTTGATTTTTGGAAATAAAAGTGGGCACTTTTTCAAATTGACAAATCCTCGGATGTTTTTACATTTTTGGAAAGGCTATTACCCGAGCTATCCAAAAATGTATAAACTATGGTAATGCTAGCAAAATTGTAGAAGTTATGGCCATTTGAACATTGAAAATCTTTAAACTTGATTTTTGGAAAGGCTACTACCCATGCTATAAAATTCGGCACTTTTTTCAAATTGACAACTCCTCGGATGTTTATACATTTTTGGAAAGGCTATTACCCCAGCTATCCAAAAATGTACAAACTATGGTAATGCTAGCAAAATTGTAGAAGTTATGGCCATTTGAACATTGAAAATCTTTAAACTTGATTTTTGGAAAGGCTACAAATTCGGCACTTTTTCAAATTGACAAATCCTCGGATGTTTATACATTTTTGGAAAGGCTATTACCCCAGCTATCCAAAAATGTACAAACTATGGTAATGCTAGCAAAATTGTAGAAGTTATGGCCATTTGAACATTGAAAATCTTTAAACTTGATTTTTGGAAAGGCTACTACCCATGCTATAAAATTCGGCACTTTTTCAAATTGACAAATCCTCGGATGTTTATACATTTTTGGAAAGGCTATTACCCGAGCTATCCAAAAATGTATAAACTATGGTAATGCTAGCAAAATTGTAGAAGTTATGGCCATTTGAACATTGAAAATCTTTAAACTTGATTTTTGGAAAGGCTACTACCCATGCTATAAAATTCGGCACTTTTTTCAAATTGACAAATCCTCGGATGTTTATACATTTTTGGAAAGGCTATTACCCCAGCTATCCAAAAATGTACAAACTATGGTAATGCTAGCAAAATTGTAGAAGTTATGGCCATTTGAACATTGAAAATCTTTAAACTTGATTTTTGGAAAGGCTACTACCCATGCTATAAAATTCGGCACTTTTTCAAATTGAGAAATCCTCGGATGTTTATACATTTTTGGAAAGGCTATTACCCATGCTATAAAATTCGGCACTTTTTCAAATTGACAAATCCTCGGATGTTTATACATTTTTGGAAAGGCTATTACCCGAGCTATCCAAAAATGTATAAACTATGGTAATGCTAGCAAAATTGTAGAAGTTATGGCCATTTGAACATTGAAAATCTTTAAACTTGATTTTTGGAAAGGCTACTACCCATGCTATAAAATTCGGCACTTTTTCAAATTGACAAATCCTCGGATGTTTATACATTTTTGGAAAGGCTATTACCCGAGCTATCCAAAAATGTACAAACTATGGTAATGCTAGCAAAATTGTAGAAGTTATGGCCATTTGAACATTGAAAATCTTTAAACTTGATTTTTGGAAAGGCTACTACCCATGCTATAAAATTCGGCACTTTTTCAAATTGAGAAATCCTCGGATGTTTATACATTTTTGGAAAGGCTATTACCCATGCTATAAAATTCGGCACTTTTTCAAATTGACAAATCCTCGGATGTTTATACATTTTTGGAAAGGCTATTACCCGAGCTATCCAAAAATGTATAAACTATGGTAATGCTAGCAAAATTGTAGAAGTTATGGCCATTTGAACATTGAAAATCTTTAAACTTGATTTTTGGAAAGGCTACTACCCATGCTATAAAAGTGGGCACTTTTTCAAATTGACAAATCCTCGGATGTTTATACATTTTTGGAAAGGCTATTACCCCAGCTATCCAAAAATGTACAAACTATGGTAATGCTAGCAAAATTGTAGAAGTTATGGCCATTTGAACATTGAAAATCTTTAAACTTGATTTTTGGAAAGGCTACTACCCATGCTATAAAATTCGGCACTTTTTCAAATTGACAAATCCTCGGATGTTTATACATTTTTAGAAAGGCTATTACCCGAGCTATCCAAAAATGTATAAACTATGGTAATGCTACCAAAATTGTAGAAGTTATGGCCATTTGAACATTGAAAATCTATAAACTTGATTTTTGGAAAGGCCCTTGCTATAAAAGTGGGCACTTTTTCAAATTGACAAATCCTCGGATGTTTATACATTTTTGGAAAGGCTATTACCCGAGCTATCCAAAAATGTATAAACTATGGTAATGCTACCAAAATTGTAGAAGTTATGGCCATTTGAACATTGAAAATCTATAAACTTGATTTTTGGAAAGGCTACTACCCATGCTATAAAAGTGGGCACTTTTTCAAATTGACAAATCCTCGGATGTTTATACATTTTTGGAAAGGCTATTACCCGAGCTATCCAAAAATGTATAAACTATGGTAATGCTACCAAAATTGTAGAAGTTATGGCCATTTGAACATTGAAAATCTATAAACTTGATTTTTGGAAAGGCCCTTGCTATAAAAGTGGGCACTTTTTCAAATTGACAAATCCTCGGATGTTTATACATTTTTGGAAAGGCTATTACCCGAGCTATCCAAAAATGTATAAACGATGGTAATGCTACCAAAGTTGTAGAAGTTATGGCCATTTGAACATTGAAAATCTTTAAACTTGATTTTTGGAAAGGCTACTACCCATGCTATAAAAGTGGGCACTTTTTCAAATTGACAAATCCTCGGATGTTTATACATTTTTGGAAAGGCTATTACCCATGCTATAAAATTCGGCACTTTTTCAAATTGACAAATCCTCGGATGTTTATACATTTTTGGAAAGGCTATTACCCGAGCTATCCAAAAATGTATAAACTATGGTAATGCTAGCAAAATTGTAGAAGTTATGGCCATTTGAACATTGAAAATCTTTAAACTTGATTTTTGGAAAGGCTACTACCCATGCTATAAAATTCGGCACTTTTTCAAATTGAGAAATCCTCGGATGTTTATACATTTTTGGAAAGGCTATTACCCATGCTATAAAATTCGGCACTTTTTCAAATTGACAAATCCTCGGATGTTTATACATTTTTGGAAAGGCTATTACCCGAGCTATCCAAAAATGTATAAACTATGGTAATGCTAGCAAAATTGTAGAAGTTATGGCCATTTGAACATTGAAAATCTTTAAACTTGATTTTTGGAAAGGCTACTACCCATGCTATAAAATTCGGCACTTTTTCAAATTGACAAATCCTCGGATGTTTATACATTTTTGGAAAGGCTATTACCCGAGCTATCCAAAAATGTACAAACTATGGTAATGCTAGCAAAATTGTAGAAGTTATGGCCATTTGAACATTGAAAATCTTTAAACTTGATTTTTGGAAAGGCTACTACCCATGCTATAAAATTCGGCACTTTTTCAAATTGAGAAATCCTCGGATGTTTATACATTTTTGGAAAGGCTATTACCCATGCTATAAAATTCGGCACTTTTTCAAATTGACAAATCCTCGGATGTTTATACATTTTTGGAAAGGCTATTACCCGAGCTATCCAAAAATGTATAAACTATGGTAATGCTAGCAAAATTGTAGAAGTTATGGCCATTTGAACATTGAAAATCTTTAAACTTGATTTTTGGAAAGGCTACTACCCATGCTATAAAAGTGGGCACTTTTTCAAATTGACAAATCCTCGGATGTTTATACATTTTTGGAAAGGCTATTACCCCAGCTATCCAAAAATGTACAAACTATGGTAATGCTAGCAAAATTGTAGAAGTTATGGCCATTTGAACATTGAAAATCTTTAAACTTGATTTTTGGAAAGGCTACTACCCATGCTATAAAATTCGGCACTTTTTCAAATTGACAAATCCTCGGATGTTTATACATTTTTAGAAAGGCTATTACCCGAGCTATCCAAAAATGTATAAACTATGGTAATGCTACCAAAATTGTAGAAGTTATGGCCATTTGAACATTGAAAATCTATAAACTTGATTTTTGGAAAGGCCCTTGCTATAAAAGTGGGCACTTTTTCAAATTGACAAATCCTCGGATGTTTATACATTTTTGGAAAGGCTATTACCCGAGCTATCCAAAAATGTATAAACTATGGTAATGCTACCAAAATTGTAGAAGTTATGGCCATTTGAACATTGAAAATCTATAAACTTGATTTTTGGAAAGGCTACTACCCATGCTATAAAAGTGGGCACTTTTTCAAATTGACAAATCCTCGGATGTTTATACATTTTTGGAAAGGCTATTACCCGAGCTATCCAAAAATGTATAAACTATGGTAATGCTACCAAAATTGTAGAAGTTATGGCCATTTGAACATTGAAAATCTATAAACTTGATTTTTGGAAAGGCCCTTGCTATAAAAGTGGGCACTTTTTCAAATTGACAAATCCTCGGATGTTTATACATTTTTGGAAAGGCTATTACCCGAGCTATCCAAAAATGTATAAACGATGGTAATGCTACCAAAGTTGTAGAAGTTATGGCCATTTGAACATTGAAAATCTTTAAACTTGATTTTTGGAAAGGCTACTACCCATGCTATAAAAGTGGGCACTTTTTCAAATTGACAAATCCTCGGATGTTTATACATTTTTGGAAAGGCTATTACCCGAGCTATCCAAAAATGTATAAACTATGGTAATGCTACCAAAATTGTAGAAGTTATGGCCATTTGAACATTGAAAATCTATAAACTTGATTTTTGGAAAGGCCCTTGCTATAAAAGTGGGCACTTTTTCAAATTGACAAATCCTCGGATGTTTATACATTTTTGGAAAGGCTATTACCCGAGCTATCCAAAAATGTATAAACTATGGTAATGCTACCAAAATTGTAGAAGTTATGGCCATTTGAACATTGAAAATCTTTAAACTTGATTTTTGGAAAGGCTATTACCCATACTATAAAAGTGGGCACTTTTTCAAATTGACAAATCCTCGGATGTTTATACATTTTTAGAAAGGCTATTACCCGAGCTATCCAAAAATGTATAAACTATGGTAATGCTACCAAAATTGTAGAAGTTATGGCCATTTGAACATTGAAAATCTTTAAACTTGATTTTTGGAAAGGCTACTACCCATGCTATAAAAGTGGGCACTTTTTCAAATTGACAAATCCTCGGATGTTTATACATTTTTGGAAAGGCTATTACCCGAGCTATCCAAAAATGTATAAACTATGGTAATGCTACCAAAATTGTAGAAGTTATGGCCATTTGAACATTGAAAATCTATAAACTTGATTTTTGGAAAGGCCCTTGCTATAAAAGTGGGCACTTTTTCAAATTGACAAATCCTCGGATGTTTATACATTTTTGGAAAGGCTATTACCCGAGCTATCCAAAAATGTATAAACTATGGTAATGCTACCAAAATTGTAGAAGTTATGGCCATTTGAACATTGAAAATCTATAAACTTGATTTTTGGAAAGGCCCTTGCTATAAAAGTGGGCACTTTTTCAAATTGACAAATCCTCGGATGTTTATACATTTTTGGAAAGGCTATTACCCGAGCTATCCAAAAATGTATAAACTATGGTAATGCTACCAAAATTGTAGAAGTTATGGCCATTTGAACATTGAAAATCTTTAAACTTGATTTTTGGAAAGGCTATTACCCATACTATAAAAGTGGGCACTTTTTCAAATTGACAAATCCTCGGATGTTTATACATTTTTGGAAAGGCTATTACCCCAGCTATCCAAAAATGTATAAACTATGGTAATGCTACCAAAATTGTAGAAGTTATGGCCATTTGAACATTGAAAATCTTTAAACTTGATTTTTGGAAAGGCTATTACCCTTGCTATAAAAGTGGGCACTTTTTCAAATTGACAAATCCTCGGATGTTTATACATTTTTGGAAAGGCTATTACCCGAGCTATCCAAAAATGTATAAACTATGGTAATGCTACCAAAATTGTAGAAGTTATGGCCATTTGAACATTGAAAATCTATAAACTTGATTTTTGGAAAGGCCCTTGCTATAAAAGTGGGCACTTTTTCAAATTGACAAATCCTCGGATGTTTATACATTTTTGGAAAGGCTATTACCCCAGCTATCCAAAAATGTACAAACTATGGTAATGCTAGCAAAATTGTAGAAGTTATGGCCATTTGAACATTGAAAATCTTTAAACTTGATTTTTGGAAAGGCTACTACCCATGCTATAAAATTCGGCACTTTTTTCAAATTGACAAATCCTCGGATGTTTACACATTTTTGGAAAGGCTATTACCCCAACTATCCAAAAATGTACAAACTATGGTAATGCTCGGATGTTTATACATTTTTAGAAAGGCTATTACCCGAGCTATCCAAAAATGTATAAACTATGGTAATGCTACCAAAATTGTAGAAGTTATGGCCATTTGAACATTGAAAATCTTTAAACTTGATTTTTGGAAAGGCTACTACCCATGCTATAAAAGTGGGCACTTTTTCAAATTGACAAATCCTCGGATGTTTATACATTTTTGGAAAGGCTATTACCCGAGCTATCCAAAAATGTATAAACTATGGTAATGCTACCAAAATTGTAGAAGTTATGGCCATTTGAACATTGAAAATCTATAAACTTGATTTTTGGAAAGGCCCTTGCTATAAAAGTGGGCACTTTTTCAAATTGACAAATCCTCGGATGTTTATACATTTTTGGAAAGGCTATTACCCGAGCTATCCAAAAATGTATAAACTATGGTAATGCTACCAAAATTGTAGAAGTTATGGCCATTTGAACATTGAAAATCTATAAACTTGATTTTTGGAAAGGCCCTTGCTATAAAAGTGGGCACTTTTTCAAATTGACAAATCCTCGGATGTTTATACATTTTTGGAAAGGCTATTACCCGAGCTATCCAAAAATGTATAAACTATGGTAATGCTACCAAAATTGTAGAAGTTATGGCCATTTGAACATTGAAAATCTTTAAACTTGATTTTTGGAAAGGCTATTACCCATACTATAAAAGTGGGCACTTTTTCAAATTGACAAATCCTCGGATGTTTATACATTTTTGGAAAGGCTATTACCCCAGCTATCCAAAAATGTATAAACTATGGTAATGCTACCAAAATTGTAGAAGTTATGGCCATTTGAACATTGAAAATCTTTAAACTTGATTTTTGGAAAGGCTATTACCCTTGCTATAAAAGTGGGCACTTTTTCAAATTGACAAATCCTCGGATGTTTATACATTTTTGGAAAGGCTATTACCCGAGCTATCCAAAAATGTATAAACTATGGTAATGCTACCAAAATTGTAGAAGTTATGGCCATTTGAACATTGAAAATCTATAAACTTGATTTTTGGAAAGGCCCTTGCTATAAAAGTGGGCACTTTTTCAAATTGACAAATCCTCGGATGTTTATACATTTTTGGAAAGGCTATTACCCCAGCTATCCAAAAATGTACAAACTATGGTAATGCTAGCAAAATTGTAGAAGTTATGGCCATTTGAACATTGAAAATCTTTAAACTTGATTTTTGGAAAGGCTACTACCCATGCTATAAAATTCGGCACTTTTTCAAATTGACAAATCCTCGGATGTTTATACATTTTTAGAAAGGCTATTACCCGAGCTATCCAAAAATGTATAAACTATGGTAATGCTACCAAAATTGTAG
This sequence comes from Sphenella marginata, assembly GCA_951509765.1. Taxonomy (NCBI): domain Eukaryota; kingdom Metazoa; phylum Arthropoda; class Insecta; order Diptera; family Tephritidae; genus Sphenella; species Sphenella marginata. The sequence continues at coordinate 87,961,042 of OX608079.1, read as the reverse complement.
AAGTTATGGCCATTTGAACATTGAAAATCTATAAACTTGATTTTTGGAAAGGCCCTTGCTATAAAAGTGGGCACTTTTTCAAATTGACAAATCCTCGGATGTTTATACATTTTTGGAAAGGCTATTACCCGAGCTATCCAAAAATGTATAAACTATGGTAATGCTACCAAAATTGTAGAAGTTATGGCCATTTGAACATTGAAAATCTATAAACTTGATTTTTGGAAAGGCTACTACCCATGCTATAAAAGTGGGCACTTTTTCAAATTGACAAATCCTCGGATGTTTATACATTTTTGGAAAGGCTATTACCCGAGCTATCCAAAAATGTATAAACTATGGTAATGCTACCAAAATTGTAGAAGTTATGGCCATTTGAACATTGAAAATCTATAAACTTGATTTTTGGAAAGGCCCTTGCTATAAAAGTGGGCACTTTTTCAAATTGACAAATCCTCGGATGTTTATACATTTTTGGAAAGGCTATTACCCGAGCTATCCAAAAATGTATAAACTATGGTAATGCTACCAAAATTGTAGAAGTTATGGCCATTTGAACATTGAAAATCTTTAAACTTGATTTTTGGAAAGGCTATTACCCATACTATAAAAGTGGGCACTTTTTCAAATTGACAAATCCTCGGATGTTTATACATTTTTAGAAAGGCTATTACCCGAGCTATCCAAAAATGTATAAACTATGGTAATGCTACCAAAATTGTAGAAGTTATGGCCATTTGAACATTGAAAATCTTTAAACTTGATTTTTGGAAATAAAAGTGGGCACTTTTTCAAATTGACAAATCCTCGGATGTTTTTACATTTTTGGAAAGGCTATTACCCGAGCTATCCAAAAATGTATAAACTATGGTAATGCTAGCAAAATTGTAGAAGTTATGGCCATTTGAACATTGAAAATCTTTAAACTTGATTTTTGGAAAGGCTACTACCCATGCTATAAAATTCGGCACTTTTTTCAAATTGACAAATCCTCGGATGTTTATACATTTTTGGAAAGGCTATTACCCCAGCTATCCAAAAATGTACAAACTATGGTAATGCTAGCAAAATTGTAGAAGTTATGGCCATTTGAACATTGAAAATCTTTAAACTTGATTTTTGGAAAGGCTACAAATTCGGCACTTTTTCAAATTGACAAATCCTCGGATGTTTATACATTTTTGGAAAGGCTATTACCCCAGCTATCCAAAAATGTACAAACTATGGTAATGCTAGCAAAATTGTAGAAGTTATGGCCATTTGAACATTGAAAATCTTTAAACTTGATTTTTGGAAAGGCTACTACCCATGCTATAAAATTCGGCACTTTTTCAAATTGACAAATCCTCGGATGTTTATACATTTTTGGAAAGGCTATTACCCGAGCTATCCAAAAATGTATAAACTATGGTAATGCTAGCAAAATTGTAGAAGTTATGGCCATTTGAACATTGAAAATCTTTAAACTTGATTTTTGGAAAGGCTACTACCCATGCTATAAAATTTGGCACTTTTTCAAATTGACAAATCCTCGGATGTTTATACATTTTTGGAAAGGCTATTACCCGAGCTATCCAAAAATGTACAAACTATGGTAATGCTAGCAAAATTGTATAAGTTATGGCCATTTGAACATTGAAAATCTTTAAACTTGATTTTTGGAAAGGCTACTACCCATGCTATAAAATTCGGCACTTTTTCAAATTGACAAATCCTCGGATGTTTATACATTTTTGGAAAGGCTATTACCCGAGCTATCCAAAAATGTACAAACTATGGTAATGCTAGCAAAATTGTAGAAGTTATGGCCATTTGAACATTGAAAATCTTTAAACTTGATTTTTGGAAAGGCTACTACCCATGCTATAAAATTCGGCACTTTTTCAAATTGAGAAATCCTCGGATGTTTATACATTTTTGGAAAGGCTATTACCCATGCTATAAAATTCGGCACTTTTTCAAATTGACAAATCCTCGGATGTTTATACATTTTTGGAAAGGCTATTACCCGAGCTATCCAAAAATGTATAAACTATGGTAATGCTAGCAAAATTGTAGAAGTTATGGCCATTTGAACATTGAAAATCTTTAAACTTGATTTTTGGAAAGGCTACTACCCATGCTATAAAATTCGGCACTTTTTCAAATTGACAAATCCTCGGATGTTTATACATTTTTGGAAAGGCTATTACCCGAGCTATCCAAAAATGTATAAACTATGGTAATGCTAGCAAAATTGTAGAAGTTATGGCCATTTGAAATTGAAAATCTATAAACTTGATTTTTGGAAAGGCTATTACCCATGCTATAAAATTCGGCACTTTTTCAAATTGACAAATCCTCGGATGTTTATACATTTTTGGAAAGGCTATTACCCGAGCTATCCAAAAATGTATAAACTATGGTAAGGCTATTACCCGAGCTATCCAAAAATGTATAAACTATGGTAATGCTAGCAAAATTGTAGAAGTTATGGCCATTTGAACATTGAAAATCTTTAAACTTGATTTTTGCTATAAAATTCGGCACTTTTTCAAATTGACAAATCCTCGGATGTTTATACATTTTTGGAAAGGCTATTACCCGAGCTATCCAAAAATGTATAAACTATGGTAATGCTAGCAAAATTGTAGAAGTTATGGCCATTTGAAATTGAAAATCTATAAACTTGATTTTTGGAAAGGCTACTACCCATGCTATAAAATTCGGTACTTTTTTCAAATTGACAAATCCTCGGATGTTTATACATTTTTGGAAAGGCTATTACCCCAACTATCCAAAAATGTACAAACTATGGTAATGCTAGCAAAATTGTAGAAGTTATGGCCATTTGAAATTGAAAATCTATAAACTTGATTTTTGGAAAGGCTACTACCCATGCTATAAAATTCGGCACTTTTTTCAAATTGACAAATCCTCGGATGTTTACACATTTTTGGAAAGGCTATTACCCCAACTATCCAAAAATGTACAAACTATGGTAATGCTAGCAAAATTGTAGAAGTTATGGCCATTTGAAATTGAAAATCTATAAACTTGATTTTTGGAAAGGCTACTACCCATGCTATAAAATTCGGCACTTTTTTCAAATTGACAAATCCTCGGATGTTTATACATTTTTGGAAAGGCTATTACTCCAGCTATCCAAAAATGTAAAAAGTATGGCAATGCTAGCAAAATTGTGGAAGTTATGGCCATTTGAAATTGAAAATCTATAAACTTGATTTTTGGAAAGGCTACTACCCATGCTATAAAATTCGGCACTTTTTCAAATTGACAAATCCTCGGATGTTTATACATTTTTGGAAAGGCTATTACCCGAGCTATCCAAAAATGTATAAACTATGGTAATGCTAGCAAAATTGTAGAAGTTATGGCCATTTGAAATTGAAAATCTATAAACTTGATTTTTGGAAAGGCTACTACCCATGCTATAAAATTCGGTACTTTTTTCAAATTGACAAATCCTCGGATGTTTATACATTTTTGGAAAGGCTATTACCCCAACTATCCAAAAATGTACAAACTATGGTAATGCTAGCAAAATTGTAGAAGTTATGGCCATTTGAAATTGAAAATCTATAAACTTGATTTTTGGAAAGGCTACTACCCATGCTATAAAATTCGGTACTTTTTTCAAATTGACAAATCCTCGGATGTTTATACATTTTTGGAAAGGCTATTACCCCAGCTATCCAAAAATGTAAAAAGTATGGCAATGCTAGCAAAATTGTGGAAGTTATGGCCATTTGAAATTGAAAATCTATAAACTTGATTTTTGGAAAGGCTACTACCCATGCTATAAAATTCGGTACTTTTTTCAAATTGACAAATCCTCGGATGTTTATACATTTTTGGAAAGGCTATTACCCCAGCTATCCAAAAATGTAAAAAGTATGGCAATGCTAGCAAAATTGTGGAAGTTATGGCCATTTGAAATTGAAAATCTATAAACTTGATTTTTGGAAAGGCTACTACCCATGCTATAAAATTCGGCACTTTTTTCAAATTGACAAATCCTCGGATGTTTATACATTTTTGGAAAGGCTATTACCCCAGCTATCCAAAAATGTACAAACTATGGTAATGCTAGCAAAATTGTAGAAGTTATGGCCATTTGAAATTGAAAATCTATAAACTTGATTTTTGGAAAGGCTACTACCCATGCTATAAAATTCGGTACTTTTTTCAAATTGACAAATCCTCGGATGTTTATACATTTTTGGAAAGGCTATTACCCCAGCTATCCAAAAATGTACAAACTATGGTAATGCTAGCAAAATTGTGGAAGTTATGGCCATTTGAAATTGAAAATCTATAAACTTGATTTTTGGAAAGGCTACTACCCATGCTATAAAATTCGGCACTTTTTCAAATTGACAAATCCTCGGATGTTTATACATTTTTGGAAAGGCTATTACCCGAGCTATCCAAAAATGTACAAACTATGGTAATGCTAGCAAAATTGTAGAAGTTATGGCCATTTGAAATTGAATAAACTTGATTTTTGGAAAGGCTACTACCCATGCTATAAAATTCGGCACTTTTTTCAAATTGACAAATCTTCGGATGTTTATACATTTTTGGAAAGGCTATTACCCCAGCTATCCAAAAATGTACAAACTATGGTAATGCTAGCAAAATTGTGGAAGTTATGGCCATTTGAAATTGAAAATCTATAAACTTGATTTTTGGAAAGGCTACTACCCATGCTATAAAATTCGGCACTTTTTTCAAATTGACAAATCTTCGGATGTTTATACATTTTTGGAAAGGCTATTACCCCAGCTATCCAAAAATGTACAAACTATGGTAATGCTAGCAAAATTGTAGAAGTTATGGCCATTTGAACATTGAAAATCTTTAAACTTGATTTTTGGAAAGGCTACTACCCATGCTATAAAATTCGGCACTTTTTCAAATTGACAAATCCTCGGATGTTTATACATTTTTGGAAAGGCTATTACCCGAGCTATCCAAAAATGTACAAACTATGGTAATGCTAGCAAAATTGTAGAAGTTATGGCCATTTGAACATTGAAAATCTTTAAACTTGATTTTTGGAAAGGCTACTACCCATGCTATAAAATTCGGCACTTTTTCAAATTGAGAAATCCTCGGATGTTTATACATTTTTGGAAAGGCTATTACCCATGCTATAAAATTCGGCACTTTTTCAAATTGACAAATCCTCGGATGTTTATACATTTTTGGAAAGGCTATTACCCCAGCTATCCAAAAATGTACAAACTATGGTAATGCTAGCAAAATTGTAGAAGTTATGGCCATTTGAACATTGAAAATCTTTAAACTTGATTTTTGGAAAGGCTACAAATTCGGCACTTTTTCAAATTGACAAATCCTCGGATGTTTATACATTTTTGGAAAGGCTATTACCCGAGCTATCCAAAAATGTACAAACTATGGTAATGCTAGCAAAATTGTAGAAGTTATGGCCATTTGAACATTGAAAATCTTTAAACTTGATTTTTGGAAAGGCTACTACCCATGCTATAAAATTCGGCACTTTTTCAAATTGAGAAATCCTCGGATGTTTATACATTTTTGGAAAGGCTATTACCCATGCTATAAAATTCGGCACTTTTTCAAATTGACAAATCCTCGGATGTTTATACATTTTTGGAAAGGCTATTACCCGAGCTATCCAAAAATGTATAAACTATGGTAATGCTAGCAAAATTGTAGAAGTTATGGCCATTTGAAATTGAAAATCTATAAACTTGATTTTTGGAAAGGCTATTACCCATGCTATAAAATTCGGCACTTTTTCAAATTGACAAATCCTCGGATGTTTATACATTTCTGGAAAGGCTATTACCCGAGCTATCCAAAAATGTATAAACTATGGTAATGCTAGCAAAATTGTAGAAGTTATGGCCATTTGAAATTGAAAATCTATAAACTTGATTTTTGGAAAGGCTATTACCCATGCTATAAAATTCGGCACTTTTTCAAATTGACAAATCCTCGGATGTTTATACATTTCTGGAAAGGCTATTACCCGAGCTATCCAAAAATGTATAAACTATGGTAATGCTAGCAAAATTGTAGAAGTTATGGCCATTTGAAATTGAAAATCTATAAACTTGATTTTTGGAAAGGCTATTACCCATGCTATAAAATTCGGCACTTTTTCAAATTGACAAATCCTCGGATGTTTATACATTTCTGGAAAGGCTATTACCCGAGCTATCCAAAAATGTATAAACTATGGTAATGCTAGCAAAATTGTAGAAGTTATGGCCATTTGAACATTGAAAATCTTTAAACTTGATTTTTGGAAAGGCTACAAATTCGGCACTTTTTCAAATTGACAAATCCTCGGATGTTTATACATTTTTGGAAAGGCTATTACCCGAGCTATCCAAAAATGTACAAACTATGGTAATGCTAGCAAAATTGTAGAAGTTATGGCCATTTGAACATTGAAAATCTTTAAACTTGATTTTTGGAAAGGCTACTACCCATGCTATAAAATTCGGCACTTTTTCAAATTGACAAATCCTCGGATGTTTATACATTTTTGGAAAGGCTATTACCCATGCTATAAAATTCGGCACTTTTTCAAATTGACAAATCCTCGGATGTTTATACATTTTTGGAAAGGCTATTACCCCAGCTATCCAAAAATGTACAAACTATGGTAATGCTAGCAAAATTGTAGAAGTTATGGCCATTTGAACATTGAAAATCTTTAAACTTGATTTTTGGAAAGGCTACAAATTCGGCACTTTTTCAAATTGACAAATCCTCGGATGTTTATACATTTTTGGAAAGGCTATTACCCGAGCTATCCAAAAATGTACAAACTATGGTAATGCTAGCAAAATTGTAGAAGTTATGGCCATTTGAACATTGAAAATCTTTAAACTTGATTTTTGGAAAGGCTACTACCCATGCTATAAAATTCGGCACTTTTTCAAATTGAGAAATCCTCGGATGTTTATACATTTTTGGAAAGGCTATTACCCATGCTATAAAATTCGGCACTTTTTCAAATTGACAAATCCTCGGATGTTTATACATTTTTGGAAAGGCTATTACCCGAGCTATCCAAAAATGTATAAACTATGGTAATGCTAGCAAAATTGTAGAAGTTATGGCCATTTGAAATTGAAAATCTATAAACTTGATTTTTGGAAAGGCTATTACCCATGCTATAAAATTCGGCACTTTTTCAAATTGACAAATCCTCGGATGTTTATACATTTCTGGAAAGGCTATTACCCGAGCTATCCAAAAATGTATAAACTATGGTAATGCTAGCAAAATTGTAGAAGTTATGGCCATTTGAAATTGAAAATCTATAAACTTGATTTTTGGAAAGGCTATTACCCATGCTATAAAATTCGGCACTTTTTCAAATTGACAAATCCTCGGATGTTTATACATTTCTGGAAAGGCTATTACCCGAGCTATCCAAAAATGTATAAACTATGGTAATGCTAGCAAAATTGTAGAAGTTATGGCCATTTGAAATTGAAAATCTATAAACTTGATTTTTGGAAAGGCTATTACCCATGCTATAAAATTCGGCACTTTTTCAAATTGACAAATCCTCGGATGTTTATACATTTCTGGAAAGGCTATTACCCGAGCTATCCAAAAATGTATAAACTATGGTAATGCTAGCAAAATTGTAGAAGTTATGGCCATTTGAAATTGAAAATCTATAAACTTGATTTTTGGAAAGGCTATTACCCATGCTATAAAATTCGGCACTTTTTCAAATTGACAAATCCTCGGATGTTTATACATTTCTGGAAAGGCTATTACCCGAGCTATCCAAAAATGTATAAACTATGGTAATGCTAGCAAAATTGTAGAAGTTATGGCCATTTGAACATTGAAAATCTTTAAACTTGATTTTTGGAAAGGCTACAAATTCGGCACTTTTTCAAATTGACAAATCCTCGGATGTTTATACATTTTTGGAAAGGCTATTACCCGAGCTATCCAAAAATGTACAAACTATGGTAATGCTAGCAAAATTGTAGAAGTTATGGCCATTTGAACATTGAAAATCTTTAAACTTGATTTTTGGAAAGGCTACTACCCATGCTATAAAATTCGGCACTTTTTCAAATTGACAAATCCTCGGATGTTTATACATTTCTGGAAAGGCTATTACCCGAGCTATCCAAAAATGTATAAACTATGGTAATGCTAGCAAAATTGTAGAAGTTATGGCCATTTGAACATTGAAAATCTTTAAACTTGATTTTTGGAAAGGCTACAAATTCGGCACTTTTTCAAATTGACAAATCCTCGGATGTTTATACATTTTTGGAAAGGCTATTACCCGAGCTATCCAAAAATGTACAAACTATGGTAATGCTAGCAAAATTGTAGAAGTTATGGCCATTTGAACATTGAAAATCTTTAAACTTGATTTTTGGAAAGGCTACTACCCATGCTATAAAATTCGGCACTTTTTCAAATTGACAAATCCTCGGATGTTTATACATTTCTGGAAAGGCTATTACCCGAGCTATCCAAAAATGTATAAACTATGGTAATGCTAGCAAAATTGTAGAAGTTATGGCCATTTGAACATTGAAAATCTTTAAACTTGATTTTTGGAAAGGCTACTACCCATGCTATAAAATTCGGCACTTTTTCAAATTGACAAATCCTCGGATGTTTATACATTTTTGGAAAGGCTATTACCCGAGCTATCCAAAAATGTATAAACTATGGTAAGGCTATTACCCGAGCTATCCAAAAATGTATAAACTATGGTAATGCTAGCAAAATTGTAGAAGTTATGGCCATTTGAACATTGAAAATCTTTAAACTTGATTTTTGCTATAAAATTCGGCACTTTTTCAAATTGAACATAAAATTCGGCACTTTTTTCAAATTGACAAATCCTCGGATGTTTATACATTTTTGGAAAGGCTATTACCCCAGCTATCCAAAAATGTACAAACTATGGTAATGCTAGCAAAATTGTAGAAGTTATGGCCATTTGAACATTGAAAATCTTTAAACTTGATTTTTGGAAAGGCTACTACCCATGCTATAAAATTCGGCACTTTTTCAAATTGACAAATCCTCGGATGTGTCAAAAACAGTAGTCAGTCAGTCGTAATATCTCGTAGTGAGCGGACGTGCTAACCATATCGAAGAGCGAATATCGTATTTACTTCATACATTTTACTTAAATTCTCTTTTATTGTAATACATTCACTATTGTCACAATTTCGTCAATAATAAACTTAATTTCGTACATTTGTAATATTAAACATTAAATCGGTATCGAGTCATCCTTGACAGAAATCAGAAGTGGGATCGCGAACAAGGTTCACAAGAATAAACGTGAATTCGCAAAAAGCAACCACAAACCACGCAAAGTTTGAAATTTAGCAGCCGTTGCAAGTATACTGCACCGAACGAAGATTAGCAACAACAAAACAAATAGCGCAGCAGCAGAGCAGTCCGCTAGCATACGAACAGAGAGTCGCAGTGGCGCCGGTGAGTTGGCGCAGGCACCAAGCGCAGCTACGACGAAAACCACCACCAAAAGTTATTCTGCTATTTGCTACACAGTCATTGTAGCAACCGAGAGCAGCCGCAAACAAAAAGAGAGAGACATGAGCGATAGACGCTCACAGTAGTGGTCCCTCTAATATACATACATACATACGTATGCATGATACACGAAGAGTCGTGCCGAAAAACAAGTAGAAAAAAAAAAGGGAGATTGGTTTCAACAAGCGAGCGGTAACGACGTAGTTAATTTTTATTCCGGTCATTTTACTTGATTTTACATGCAATGTTGCAAAATCAAGCCGATGAAATGGCAAATAAAGTTAAATTGTCAACACTCAAGGTGGATCAATTGAATCGGCTACTACAACAACAAGGATTGTCTGTATCCGGGAATAAGGCACACAAAATTGCCAAGCTAATGGAAGTCTACGAGGCAGATGAAGTAGACCAGGAGGAAATAGGTGATCTTCTAAACACCGAGCCAGGTTGGCAGCAGCAGTTTAAAGAGTTGCGGGAGATAGTTGCCGCCATGGCGCAGACGGTAAGTCAACTTACAAAAGCACAGTTGGTGAATGTACAGCAAGCGCAATGTAGCGGAGCACCCGCAAACTCCGGCGCAACATGTAGCGGAGCACCCACAAACTCCGGCGCAACATGTGGCGAAGTACAAGCAAGTGCCAATGCAACATGTAGCGAAGTACAAGCAGATGTCAATGCAACATGTAGAGAAGCGCAAGTATATGATTGCGCAACACGTAGCGAAACAATGTATTCAACGTCAGGCAACACAGCATCAGCATCATACAGCGCACCACCAGCAACATTTACGACCGAGAAAGCAACATTCACTTCAGGGATAGCAACAGGCAGCTTGTTGCCTGTAACAGTCAACATAGCACCAGAAACACGACAAATAGCGAATTCAGAGTGGACAGATGGGACCATGGAGTCAGCCACCCAAGTCAGTGGTCGAATGAGTCATGAAGCGGTACAATCTCTACCAATGAGGCAGCCAACTAGCACGATTAGATACACTATGAGGGAAATTATCAGCATATTGCCAGAATTTAATCCACTTAAGGGCTATTTGACATCACAACAATTTATAGCGAAGATTGAAAAATTACGCTCCATATATCAATGGACGGAAGACGAGATTTTATTTGCAACGCAGCCAAAATTGAAGGGTGTCGCAGCTGATTGGGCAGATGCACAGCCACCTTTCGGGTCGTGGCAATTGTTTATTGAAGCACTGAGGACAGATTTTCCAAGTGAAGTCAATGTAGCCGAAGTTCACCGAGAAATGGACAGACGCAAAAGAAAACAAGGTGAGTCAATGAAAGACTATTACTACGTCATGCTTAATATGGGTCGTAGAGCGAAAATGGATCAAGCATCGATTAATTCGTACATCGTTGCGGGGTTGAATGATACGTATTTGTCTCGAACGTTGGTGGCTATCAATTTGAAGACATGTAACGATTTATTGAACGCAATTGAAAGATTATCAGCAACATCAGTCGGGGTTAGACAGACATTTAACGTACAACAACAACATCAACCGAAAGATAGTGAAACAAAGACAGGTCAACAGCGAAGGGACATACGATGTTTTAATTGCAATGATACTGGCCATATAGCAGCCAAATGCCCTCAACCTTCACGCAAGCCTAGATGCACTAAATGTAATAAAATGGGGCATGAGTCCGCAGCATGTAAACTAGGTAGGAGTACCGTGGCTAGGTTAGTTGGACCATGTACAACACCACTCCCATTTATGAAAGAAGTTGACGTTTGGGGAAAGTTGGTGTCAGCATTTGTAGACACTGGCAGCGACTTTTCACTAGTGGCAGCCAAAGCGATTCCGAGCGAGGTACGACGTGAGCCAGAAGTTCATAAACTTACAGGGTTCGGAGGAGGCATTGTGGAGACTAGAGAGAAAGTAAAGGTTAATGCAGTAGTTGACGATCGCCCGATGGAGTTGTCATTGTTAGTGGCACCTGATGATTTTATGCCATACCAATTGTTGTTGGGTCGAGACGTGTTGGGTGATGCAAAAGTAGTAATCGATTCAGGTGTATTAAAAATAGAAGCATCTGATAGTCAAGGGTCAATCAACGTTCTGAGCGAGGCAATCGAACACGATGGGGTGAAGCGTTTATTGAATACGTATAGCGATTGTTTCTCTGAAGACTTAAAAAGTATAGGTCGGTGCAGAACCACTGAAATGGAAATCAAAGTTACAACCGAAGCACCAATTGTGGGTAAGAGATACCAAGTTCCGTTGGCACAGAGGCCTGTGTTGTCATCGATCGTTAAGGAATTGTTAATTCACGACATTATTCAACCAAGTTCCTCGCCGCATGCAGCGCCAGTAGTGTTGGTAAAGAAGGCGAACGGCGAAGATAGAATGTGTGTCGACTTTAGGGCTTTAAATTCAGTAACCGTAAAGAAACAGTTCCCCATGCCAATTGTCGAGGAGCAACTTGCAAGATTAGGTGGTAACAAATGGTTTACAACTTTGGATATGACGTCTGGTTACTACCAGATACCACTTAAAGAAAGTAGTAGACCATACACAGCTTTTTTAACACCAGATGGTCTCTTCGAGCACAAAGTCATGCCGTTTGGGTTAGTGAATGCACCCATGGTGTTCCAAGAGATGGTAATCAACTTGATCCGTGACCTGAAGCATCGAGATAAAATAATTAATTACGTGGACGAAGTAATTATTGCCACGGCATCCGAACATGAAGGCGTAGAGGTATTAGACGAACTTTTGAGCGCAATACGAACGGCCGGGCTAACATTGCGACCATCAAAGTGCACATTCATGGCAAGTAAGGTAATCTTCTTGGGACATAGTTTGAGTGGCGATGGTATACGACCGGGACGTGATAAGGTTCAATGTGTGGAAGGTTTTCCGACACCAACTACAGTCACAAATATACGACAATTTCTTGGATTAACGGGGTTCTTTCGAAGATTTATTCCAGGTTATAGTAACATAGCAAGACCGTTGACGAAATTACTGAAGAAGGACGAGATATTCAGGTGGGGCGATGAGCAACAAAATTCGTTTGAAGAGTTGAAGAAGGCACTAATACGAGATCCAGTTCTGGTAATGTTTGAGAATGGTAAAGAACACGAAGTCCACACTGATGCTAGTAGCCATGGCTTATCAGGTGTGCTACTCCAGCGAGACGGTGAGGGGTTAAGGCCGGTGCAGTACTTTAGTCGCCAATGCAGCGCAGCCGAGTCCAAGTATGCGAGTCACGAGCTAGAGGTGCTGGCCATCGTCGAAACCCTCGAGCGGTTCAGAATATATCTTCTCGGTAGTCCCTTTATTGTGGTAACAGATTGTCATGCCATAACCGCCACTAAGGTAACTACACCCCTACAACCACGAATAGCCAGATGGTGGCTAAAACTCCAAGAGTTTGATTTCAAGTGTGAGCATCGAGCAGGTACGCAAATGGCTCATGTAGACGGGCTAAGCAGAGCGCCAGTTCAATGTGAGAGTGTGGTAACAACAGTAGCTGAGAGGGTTATGAAAGTCACATCAGCGTCGGGAAATCTCGATTGGTTATATGCGATGCAGATTCAAGACGACAAGGTCCGAAGGATTGCAGAAGTGCTGCGAAAGACTAAACTGCCGGAAAGTGATGAGGAAAAGCAAATGCATACCGACTATCAAATGCAAGATGGGCGTGTATATCGAAAAGTCAAGCATAAGTTAAAGTTGGTGATTCCACAGGCGATGAGGTGGCGTATTACTAAAGCGTGTCACGATGATGTCGGTCACTTTGCATTGGAGAAAACCATTGAGCGAATCGGGAAACACTTCTGGTTTCCTCGGATTCGGAGGTACGTAAAAACATACATTAATGCTTGCGAAGAATGTTGTTTCTTTAAGGCAAAGGGCGGTAAGCCGGAGGGTCAACTACACTTTGGTGAGGTCTTACCTATACCATTCCGGACCGTACATATAGACCATTTGGGCCCGTTCCCCAAGAGCAAACGGGGCAATGTTCATATTCTCGTAATCGTATGCAGTTTCAGTAAATACATCATTTTGAAACCGACCCGAAATACTAAATCAGAACCGGTGGTAAAAGCACTAGAGGATGCAATGTCAATTTTTGGCCAACCGCTTCGTATAGTCTCCGACCGGGGCACGGCATTCACGTCCAAGGTATTTCAAGATTTCATCAGTAAGCACGGTATCCAGCATATTAAGACAGCAGTGAGAACCCCGCGTGCCAATGGTCAGGCAGAGCGGGTCAACAAAACGATACTCAGCGCCATCAAATGTAGTACAAAGACGGAAAAGGATTGGGACTTGAGCTTACCTACTATCCAATGGTCGGTGAACTCCCAATGCCACAACGTAACCAAATTCTGTCCAAACGAGCTTATTTTCAATTTCAACCCGAGAGACGTTTCCAAGAATCGGGTAATACAGGCTATAAACGATGCTGTCGAATCCAATGACGTCAGTATGAATGAAAAACGAGAGGTAGCAGTACTAAACATTAACAAGGAGCGTGATCGCTGGAAAAAGAGGTATGACGAAAAACATGCGAGACCTCGTGCATATACTATGGGCGATTTGGTGTATATCGACTATGTGCCCACATCAACGGGTGTCCCCCACAAGCTCGATCCGATATTCAAGGGGCCATATATCATCACGAAGGTTTTAAGTCACGATCGATATGTGGTGGAAGACTTACCAGATAGTACAGTAACTCAGCGGAAATATTGCAACGTGGTGAGCAGCGATCATATGAGACCATGGCGGGTTTTGGGTCCTGAACTTGATATCACTCAGGATGATGACCAGACATCGTCCGAGACGGACGAGGAGTCAGGAGAGGCCGAGCTGTCAAAAACAGTAGTCAGTCAGTCGTAATATCTCGTAGTGAGCGGACGTGCTAACCATATCGAAGAGCGAATATCGTATTTACTTCATACATTTTACTTAAATTCTCTTTTATTGTAATACATTCACTATTGTCACAATTTCGTCAATAATAAACTTAATTTCGTACATTTGTAATATTAAACATTAAATCGGTATCGAGTCATCCTTGACAGATGTTTATACATTTTTGGAAAGGCTATTACCCCAGCTATCCAAAAATGTACAAACTATGGTAATGCTAGCAAAATTGTAGAAGTTATGGCCATTTGAACATTGAAAATCTTTAAACTTGATTTTTGGAAAGGCTACAAATTCGGCACTTTTTCAAATTGACAAATCCTCGGATGTTTATACATTTTTGGAAAGGCTATTACCCGAGCTATCCAAAAATGTACAAACTATGGTAATGCTAGCAAAATTGTAGAAGTTATGGCCATTTGAACATTGAAAATCTTTAAACTTGATTTTTGGAAAGGCTACTACCCATGCTATAAAATTCGGCACTTTTTCAAATTGAGAAATCCTCGGATGTTTATACATTTTTGGAAAGGCTATTACCCATGCTATAAAATTCGGCACTTTTTCAAATTGACAAATCCTCGGATGTTTATACATTTTTGGAAAGGCTATTACCCGAGCTATCCAAAAATGTATAAACTATGGTAATGCTAGCAAAATTGTAGAAGTTATGGCCATTTGAAATTGAAAATCTATAAACTTGATTTTTGGAAAGGCTATTACCCATGCTATAAAATTCGGCACTTTTTCAAATTGACAAATCCTCGGATGTTTATACATTTCTGGAAAGGCTATTACCCGAGCTATCCAAAAATGTATAAACTATGGTAATGCTAGCAAAATTGTAGAAGTTATGGCCATTTGAAATTGAAAATCTATAAACTTGATTTTTGGAAAGGCTATTACCCATGCTATAAAATTCGGCACTTTTTCAAATTGACAAATCCTCGGATGTTTATACATTTCTGGAAAGGCTATTACCCGAGCTATCCAAAAATGTATAAACTATGGTAATGCTAGCAAAATTGTAGAAGTTATGGCCATTTGAAATTGAAAATCTATAAACTTGATTTTTGGAAAGGCTATTACCCATGCTATAAAATTCGGCACTTTTTCAAATTGACAAATCCTCGGATGTTTATACATTTCTGGAAAGGCTATTACCCGAGCTATCCAAAAATGTATAAACTATGGTAATGCTAGCAAAATTGTAGAAGTTATGGCCATTTGAAATTGAAAATCTATAAACTTGATTTTTGGAAAGGCTATTACCCATGCTATAAAATTCGGCACTTTTTCAAATTGACAAATCCTCGGATGTTTATACATTTCTGGAAAGGCTATTACCCGAGCTATCCAAAAATGTATAAACTATGGTAATGCTAGCAAAATTGTAGAAGTTATGGCCATTTGAACATTGAAAATCTTTAAACTTGATTTTTGGAAAGGCTACAAATTCGGCACTTTTTCAAATTGACAAATCCTCGGATGTTTATACATTTTTGGAAAGGCTATTACCCGAGCTATCCAAAAATGTACAAACTATGGTAATGCTAGCAAAATTGTAGAAGTTATGGCCATTTGAACATTGAAAATCTTTAAACTTGATTTTTGCTATAAAATTCGGCACTTTTTCAAATTGAACATAAAATTCGGCACTTTTTTCAAATTGACAAATCCTCGGATGTTTATACATTTTTGGAAAGGCTATTACCCCAGCTATCCAAAAATGTACAAACTATGGTAATGCTAGCAAAATTGTAGAAGTTATGGCCATTTGAACATTGAAAATCTTTAAACTTGATTTTTGGAAAGGCTACTACCCATGCTATAAAATTCGGCACTTTTTCAAATTGACAAATCCTCGGATGTTTATACATTTTTGGAAAGGCTATTACCCCAGCTATCCAAAAATGTACAAACTATGGTAATGCTAGCAAAATTGTAGAAGTTATGGCCATTTGAAATTGAAAATCTATAAACTTGATTTTTGGAAAGGCTACTACCCATGCTATAAAATTCGGTACTTTTTTCAAATTGACAAATCCTCGGATGTTTATACATTTTTGGAAAGGCTATTACCCCAGCTATCCAAAAATGTACAAACTATGGTAATGCTAGCAAAATTGTGGAAGTTATGGCCATTTGAAATTGAAAATCTATAAACTTGATTTTTGGAAAGGCTATTACCCCAGCTATCCAAAAATGTACAAACTATGGTAATGCTAGCAAAATTGTAGAAGTTATGGCCATTTGAACATTGAAAATCTTTAAACTTGATTTTTGGAAAGGCTACTACCCATGCTATAAAATTCGGCACTTTTTCAAATTGACAAATCCTCGGATGTTTATACATTTTTGGAAAGGCTATTACCCGAGCTATCCAAAAATGTACAAACTATGGTAATGCTAGCAAAATTGTAGAAGTTATGGCCATTTGAAATTGAATAAACTTGATTTTTGGAAAGGCTACTACCCATGCTATAAAATTCGGCACTTTTTTCAAATTGACAAATCTTCGGATGTTTATACATTTTTGGAAAGGCTATTACCCCAGCTATCCAAAAATGTACAAACTATGGTAATGCTAGCAAAATTGTGGAAGTTATGGCCATTTGAAATTGAAAATCTATAAACTTGATTTTTGGAAAGGCTACTACCCATGCTATAAAATTCGGCACTTTTTTCAAATTGACAAATCTTCGGATGTTTATACATTTTTGGAAAGGCTATTACCCCAGCTATCCAAAAATGTACAAACTATGGTAATGCTAGCAAAATTGTAGAAGTTATGGCCATTTGAACATTGAAAATCTTTAAACTTGATTTTTGGAAAGGCTACTACCCATGCTATAAAATTCGGCACTTTTTCAAATTGACAAATCCTCGGATGTTTATACATTTTTGGAAAGGCTATTACCCGAGCTATCCAAAAATGTACAAACTATGGTAATGCTAGCAAAATTGTAGAAGTTATGGCCATTTGAACATTGAAAATCTTTAAACTTGATTTTTGGAAAGGCTACTACCCATGCTATAAAATTCGGCACTTTTTCAAATTGAGAAATCCTCGGATGTTTATACATTTTTGGAAAGGCTATTACCCATGCTATAAAATTCGGCACTTTTTCAAATTGACAAATCCTCGGATGTTTATACATTTTTGGAAAGGCTATTACCCCAGCTATCCAAAAATGTACAAACTATGGTAATGCTAGCAAAATTGTAGAAGTTATGGCCATTTGAACATTGAAAATCTTTAAACTTGATTTTTGGAAAGGCTACAAATTCGGCACTTTTTCAAATTGACAAATCCTCGGATGTTTATACATTTTTGGAAAGGCTATTACCCGAGCTATCCAAAAATGTACAAACTATGGTAATGCTAGCAAAATTGTAGAAGTTATGGCCATTTGAACATTGAAAATCTTTAAACTTGATTTTTGGAAAGGCTACTACCCATGCTATAAAATTCGGCACTTTTTCAAATTGAGAAATCCTCGGATGTTTATACATTTTTGGAAAGGCTATTACCCATGCTATAAAATTCGGCACTTTTTCAAATTGACAAATCCTCGGATGTTTATACATTTTTGGAAAGGCTATTACCCGAGCTATCCAAAAATGTATAAACTATGGTAATGCTAGCAAAATTGTAGAAGTTATGGCCATTTGAACATTGAAAATCTTTAAACTTGATTTTTGGAAAGGCTATTACCCATGCTATAAAATTCGGCACTTTTTCAAATTGACAAATCCTCGGATGTTTATACATTTCTGGAAAGGCTATTACCCGAGCTATCCAAAAATGTATAAACTATGGTAATGCTAGCAAAATTGTAGAAGTTATGGCCATTTGAAATTGAAAATCTATAAACTTGATTTTTGGAAAGGCTATTACCCATGCTATAAAATTCGGCACTTTTTCAAATTGACAAATCCTCGGATGTTTATACATTTCTGGAAAGACTATTACCCGAGCTATCCAAAAATGTATAAACTATGGTAATGCTAGCAAAATTGTAGAAGTTATGGCCATTTGAACATTGAAAATCTTTAAACTTGATTTTTGGAAAGGCTACAAATTCGGCACTTTTTCAAATTGACAAATCCTCGGATGTTTATACATTTTTGGAAAGGCTATTACCCGAGCTATCCAAAAATGTACAAACTATGGTAATGCTAGCAAAATTGTAGAAGTTATGGCCATTTGAACATTGAAAATCTTTAAACTTGATTTTTGGAAAGGCTACTACCCATGCTATAAAATTCGGCACTTTTTCAAATTGAGAAATCCTCGGATGTTTATACATTTTTGGAAAGGCTATTACCCATGCTATAAAATTCGGCACTTTTTCAAATTGACAAATCCTCGGATGTTTATACATTTTTGGAAAGGCTATTACCCGAGCTATCCAAAAATGTATAAACTATGGTAATGCTAGCAAAATTGTAGAAGTTATGGCCATTTGAACATTGAAAATCTTTAAACTTGATTTTTGGAAAGGCTACTACCCATGCTATAAAATTCGGCACTTTTTCAAATTGACAAATCCTCGGATGTTTATACATTTTTGGAAAGGCTATTACCCGAGCTATCCAAAAATGTATAAACTATGGTAAGGCTATTACCCGAGCTATCCAAAAATGTATAAACTATGGTAATGCTAGCAAAATTGTAGAAGTTATGGCCATTTGAACATTGAAAATCTTTAAACTTGATTTTTGGAAAGGCTACTACCCATGCTATAAAATTCGGCACTTTTTCAAATTGAGAAATCCTCGGATGTTTATACATTTTTGGAAAGGCTATTACCCATGCTATAAAATTCGGCACTTTTTCAAATTGACAAATCCTCGGATGTTTATACATTTTTGGAAAGGCTATTACCCGAGCTATCCAAAAATGTATAAACTATGGTAATGCTAGCAAAATTGTAGAAGTTATGGCCATTTGAACATTGAAAATCTTTAAACTTGATTTTTGGAAAGGCTACTACCCATGCTATAAAATTCGGCACTTTTTCAAATTGAGAAATCCTCGGATGTTTATACATTTTTGGAAAGGCTATTACCCATGCTATAAAATTCGGCACTTTTTCAAATTGACAAATCCTCGGATGTTTATACATTTTTGGAAAGGCTATTACCCGAGCTATCCAAAAATGTACAAACTATGGTAATGCTAGCAAAATTGTAGAAGTTATGGCCATTTGAACATTGAAAATCTTTAAACTTGATTTTTGGAAAGGCTACTACCCATGCTATAAAATTCGGCACTTTTTCAAATTGAGAAATCCTCGGATGTTTATACATTTTTGGAAAGGCTATTACCCATGCTATAAAATTCGGCACTTTTTCAAATTGACAAATCCTCGGATGTTTATACATTTTTGGAAAGGCTATTACCCCAGCTATCCAAAAATGTACAAACTATGGTAATGCTAGCAAAATTGTAGAAGTTATGGCCATTTGAACATTGAAAATCTTTAAACTTGATTTTTGGAAAGGCTACAAATTCGGCACTTTTTCAAATTGACAAATCCTCGGATGTTTATACATTTTTGGAAAGGCTATTACCCGAGCTATCCAAAAATGTACAAACTATGGTAATGCTAGCAAAATTGTAGAAGTTATGGCCATTTGAACATTGAAAATCTTTAAACTTGATTTTTGGAAAGGCTACTACCCATGCTATAAAATTCGGCACTTTTTCAAATTGAGAAATCCTCGGATGTTTATACATTTTTGGAAAGGCTATTACCCATGCTATAAAATTCGGCACTTTTTCAAATTGACAAATCCTCGGATGTTTATACATTTTTGGAAAGGCTATTACCCGAGCTATCCAAAAATGTATAAACTATGGTAATGCTAGCAAAATTGTAGAAGTTATGGCCATTTGAACATTGAAAATCTTTAAACTTGATTTTTGGAAAGGCTACTACCCATGCTATAAAATTCGGCACTTTTTCAAATTGACAAATCCTCGGATGTTTATACATTTTTGGAAAGGCTATTACCCGAGCTATCCAAAAATGTATAAACTATGGTAATGCTAGCAAAATTGTAGAAGTTATGGCCATTTGAAATTGAAAATCTATAAACTTGATTTTTGGAAAGGCTATTACCCATGCTATAAAATTCGGCACTTTTTCAAATTGACAAATCCTCGGATGTTTATACATTTCTGGAAAGGCTATTACCCGAGCTATCCAAAAATGTACAAACTATGGTAATGCTAGCAAAATTGTAGAAGTTATGGCCATTTGAAATTGAAAATCTATAAACTTGATTTTTGGAAAGGCTATTACCCATGCTATAAAATTCGGCACTTTTTCAAATTGACAAATCCTCGGATGTTTATACATTTCTGGAAAGACTATTACCCGAGCTATCCAAAAATGTATAAACTATGGTAATGCTAGCAAAATTGTAGAAGTTATGGCCATTTGAACATTGAAAATCTTTAAACTTGATTTTTGGAAAGGCTACAAATTCGGCACTTTTTCAAATTGACAAATCCTCGGATGTTTATACATTTTTGGAAAGGCTATTACCCGAGCTATCCAAAAATGTACAAACTATGGTAATGCTAGCAAAATTGTAGAAGTTATGGCCATTTGAACATTGAAAATCTTTAAACTTGATTTTTGGAAAGGCTACTACCCATGCTATAAAATTCGGCACTTTTTCAAATTGAGAAATCCTCGGATGTTTATACATTTTTGGAAAGGCTATTACCCATGCTATAAAATTCGGCACTTTTTCAAATTGACAAATCCTCGGATGTTTATACATTTTTGGAAAGGCTATTACCCGAGCTATCCAAAAATGTATAAACTATGGTAATGCTAGCAAAATTGTAGAAGTTATGGCCATTTGAACATTGAAAATCTTTAAACTTGATTTTTGGAAAGGCTACTACCCATGCTATAAAATTCGGCACTTTTTCAAATTGAGAAATCCTCGGATGTTTATACATTTTTGGAAAGGCTATTACCCATGCTATAAAATTCGGCACTTTTTCAAATTGACAAATCCTCGGATGTTTATACATTTTTGGAAAGGCTATTACCCGAGCTATCCAAAAATGTATAAACTATGGTAATGCTAGCAAAATTGTAGAAGTTATGGCCATTTGAACATTGAAAATCTTTAAACTTGATTTTTGGAAAGGCTACTACCCATGCTATAAAATTCGGCACTTTTTCAAATTGAGAAATCCTCGGATGTTTATACATTTTTGGAAAGGCTATTACCCATGCTATAAAATTCGGCACTTTTTCAAATTGACAAATCCTCGGATGTTTATACATTTTTGGAAAGGCTATTACCCGAGCTATCCAAAAATGTACAAACTATGGTAATGCTAGCAAAATTGTAGAAGTTATGGCCATTTGAACATTGAAAATCTTTAAACTTGATTTTTGGAAAGGCTACTACCCATGCTATAAAATTCGGCACTTTTTCAAATTGAGAAATCCTCGGATGTTTATACATTTTTGGAAAGGCTATTACCCATGCTATAAAATTCGGCACTTTTTCAAATTGACAAATCCTCGGATGTTTATACATTTTTGGAAAGGCTATTACCCCAGCTATCCAAAAATGTACAAACTATGGTAATGCTAGCAAAATTGTAGAAGTTATGGCCATTTGAACATTGAAAATCTTTAAACTTGATTTTTGGAAAGGCTACAAATTCGGCACTTTTTCAAATTGACAAATCCTCGGATGTTTATACATTTTTGGAAAGGCTATTACCCGAGCTATCCAAAAATGTACAAACTATGGTAATGCTAGCAAAATTGTAGAAGTTATGGCCATTTGAACATTGAAAATCTTTAAACTTGATTTTTGGAAAGGCTACTACCCATGCTATAAAATTCGGCACTTTTTCAAATTGAGAAATCCTCGGATGTTTATACATTTTTGGAAAGGCTATTACCCATGCTATAAAATTCGGCACTTTTTCAAATTGACAAATCCTCGGATGTTTATACATTTTTGGAAAGGCTATTACCCGAGCTATCCAAAAATGTATAAACTATGGTAATGCTAGCAAAATTGTAGAAGTTATGGCCATTTGAACATTGAAAATCTTTAAACTTGATTTTTGGAAAGGCTACTACCCATGCTATAAAATTCGGCACTTTTTCAAATTGACAAATCCTCGGATGTTTATACATTTTTGGAAAGGCTATTACCCGAGCTATCCAAAAATGTATAAACTATGGTAATGCTAGCAAAATTGTAGAAGTTATGGCCATTTGAAATTGAAAATCTATAAACTTGATTTTTGGAAAGGCTATTACCCATGCTATAAAATTCGGCACTTTTTCAAATTGACAAATCCTCGGATGTTTATACATTTCTGGAAAGGCTATTACCCGAGCTATCCAAAAATGTATAAACTATGGTAAGGCTATTACCCGAGCTATCCAAAAATGTATAAACTATGGTAATGCTAGCAAAATTGTAGAAGTTATGGCCATTTGAACATTGAAAATCTTTAAACTTGATTTTTGGAAAGGCTACTACCCATGCTATAAAATTCGGCACTTTTTCAAATTGAGAAATCCTCGGATGTTTATACATTTTTGGAAAGGCTATTACCCATGCTATAAAATTCGGCACTTTTTCAAATTGACAAATCCTCGGATGTTTATACATTTTTGGAAAGGCTATTACCCGAGCTATCCAAAAATGTATAAACTATGGTAATGCTAGCAAAATTGTAGAAGTTATGGCCATTTGAACATTGAAAATCTTTAAACTTGATTTTTGGAAAGGCTACTACCCATGCTATAAAATTCGGCACTTTTTCAAATTGAGAAATCCTCGGATGTTTATACATTTTTGGAAAGGCTATTACCCATGCTATAAAATTCGGCACTTTTTCAAATTGACAAATCCTCGGATGTTTATACATTTTTGGAAAGGCTATTACCCGAGCTATCCAAAAATGTACAAACTATGGTAATGCTAGCAAAATTGTAGAAGTTATGGCCATTTGAACATTGAAAATCTTTAAACTTGATTTTTGGAAAGGCTACTACCCATGCTATAAAATTCGGCACTTTTTCAAATTGAGAAATCCTCGGATGTTTATACATTTTTGGAAAGGCTATTACCCATGCTATAAAATTCGGCACTTTTTCAAATTGACAAATCCTCGGATGTTTATACATTTTTGGAAAGGCTATTACCCCAGCTATCCAAAAATGTACAAACTATGGTAATGCTAGCAAAATTGTAGAAGTTATGGCCATTTGAACATTGAAAATCTTTAAACTTGATTTTTGGAAAGGCTACAAATTCGGCACTTTTTCAAATTGACAAATCCTCGGATGTTTATACATTTTTGGAAAGGCTATTACCCGAGCTATCCAAAAATGTACAAACTGTGGTAATGCTAGCAAAATTGTAGAAGTTATGGCCATTTGAACATTGAAAATCTTTAAACTTGATTTTTGGAAAGGCTACTACCCATGCTATAAAATTCGGCACTTTTTCAAATTGAGAAATCCTCGGATGTTTATACATTTTTGGAAAGGCTATTACCCATGCTATAAAATTCGGCACTTTTTCAAATTGACAAATCCTCGGATGTTTATACATTTTTGGAAAGGCTATTACCCGAGCTATCCAAAAATGTATAAACTATGGTAATGCTAGCAAAATTGTAGAAGTTATGGCCATTTGAAATTGAAAATCTATAAACTTGATTTTTGGAAAGGCTATTACCCATGCTATAAAATTCGGCACTTTTTCAAATTGACAAATCCTCGGATGTTTATACATTTCTGGAAAGGCTATTACCCGAGCTATCCAAAAATGTACAAACTATGGTAATGCTAGCAAAATTGTAGAAGTTATGGCCATTTGAAATTGAAAATCTATAAACTTGATTTTTGGAAAGGCTATTACCCATGCTATAAAATTCGGCACTTTTTCAAATTGACAAATCCTCGGATGTTTATACATTTCTGGAAAGACTATTACCCGAGCTATCCAAAAATGTATAAACTATGGTAATGCTAGCAAAATTGTAGAAGTTATGGCCATTTGAACATTGAAAATCTTTAAACTTGATTTTTGGAAAGGCTACAAATTCGGCACTTTTTCAAATTGACAAATCCTCGGATGTTTATACATTTTTGGAAAGGCTATTACCCGAGCTATCCAAAAATGTACAAACTATGGTAATGCTAGCAAAATTGTAGAAGTTATGGCCATTTGAACATTGAAAATCTTTAAACTTGATTTTTGGAAAGGCTACTACCCATGCTATAAAATTCGGCACTTTTTCAAATTGAGAAATCCTCGGATGTTTATACATTTTTGGAAAGGCTATTACCCATGCTATAAAATTCGGCACTTTTTCAAATTGACAAATCCTCGGATGTTTATACATTTTTGGAAAGGCTATTACCCGAGCTATCCAAAAATGTATAAACTATGGTAATGCTAGCAAAATTGTAGAAGTTATGGCCATTTGAACATTGAAAATCTTTAAACTTGATTTTTGGAAAGGCTACTACCCATGCTATAAAATTCGGCACTTTTTCAAATTGACAAATCCTCGGATGTTTATACATTTTTGGAAAGGCTATTACCCGAGCTATCCAAAAATGTATAAACTATGGTAAGGCTATTACCCGAGCTATCCAAAAATGTATAAACTATGGTAATGCTAGCAAAATTGTAGAAGTTATGGCCATTTGAACATTGAAAATCTTTAAACTTGATTTTTGCTATAAAATTCGGCACTTTTTCAAATTGAACATAAAATTCGGCACTTTTTTCAAATTGACAAATCCTCGGATGTTTATACATTTTTGGAAAGGCTATTACCCCAGCTATCCAAAAATGTACAAACTATGGTAATGCTAGCAAAATTGTAGAAGTTATGGCCATTTGAACATTGAAAATCTTTAAACTTGATTTTTGGAAAGGCTACTACCCATGCTATAAAATTCGGCACTTTTTCAAATTGACAAATCCTCGGATGTTTATACATTTTTGGAAAGGCTATTACCCGAGCTATCCAAAAATGTATAAACTATGGTAATGCTAGCAAAATTGTAGAAGTTATGGCCATTTGAACATTGAAAATCTTTAAACTTGATTTTTGGAAAGGCTACTACCCATGCTATAAAATTCGGCACTTTTTCAAATTGAGAAATCCTCGGATGTTTATACATTTTTGGAAAGGCTATTACCCATGCTATAAAATTCGGCACTTTTTCAAATTGA
Organism: Sphenella marginata; assembly: GCA_951509765.1. NCBI lineage: Eukaryota > Metazoa > Arthropoda > Insecta > Diptera > Tephritidae > Sphenella > Sphenella marginata. The sequence goes on along the minus strand of OX608079.1, from coordinate 87,935,319 downwards.
CAAATCCTCGGATGTTTATACATTTTTGGAAAGGCTATTACCCGAGCTATCCAAAAATGTATAAACTATGGTAATGCTAGCAAAATTGTAGAAGTTATGGCCATTTGAACATTGAAAATCTTTAAACTTGATTTTTGGAAAGGCTACTACCCATGCTATAAAATTCGGCACTTTTTCAAATTGACAAATCCTCGGATGTTTATACATTTTTGGAAAGGCTATTACCCGAGCTATCCAAAAATGTATAAACTATGGTAATGCTAGCAAAATTGTAGAAGTTATGGCCATTTGAAATTGAAAATCTATAAACTTGATTTTTGGAAAGGCTATTACCCATGCTATAAAATTCGGCACTTTTTCAAATTGACAAATCCTCGGATGTTTATACATTTTTGGAAAGGCTATTACCCGAGCTATCCAAAAATGTATAAACTATGGTAATGCTAGCAAAATTGTAGAAGTTATGGCCATTTGAACATTGAAAATCTTTAAACTTGATTTTTGGAAAGGCTACTACCCATGCTATAAAATTCGGCACTTTTTTCAAATTGACAAATCCTCGGATGTTTATACATTTTTGGAAAGGCTATTACCCCAGCTATCCAAAAATGTACAAACTATGGTAATGCTAGCAAAATTGTAGAAGTTATGGCCATTTGAACATTGAAAATCTTTAAACTTGATTTTTGGAAAGGCTACTACCCATGCTATAAAATTCGGCACTTTTTCAAATTGACAAATCCTCGGATGTTTATACATTTTTGGAAAGGCTATTACCCATGCTATAAAATTCGGCACTTTTTCAAATTGACAAATCCTCGGATGTTTATACATTTTTGGAAAGGCTATTACCCGAGCTATCCAAAAATGTATAAACTATGGTAATGCTAGCAAAATTGTAGAAGTTATGGCCATTTGAAATTGAAAATCTATAAACTTGATTTTTGGAAAGGCTATTACCCATGCTATAAAATTCGGCACTTTTTCAAATTGACAAATCCTCGGATGTTTATACATTTTTGGAAAGGCTATTACCCGAGCTATCCAAAAATGTATAAACTATGGTAAGGCTATTACCCGAGCTATCCAAAAATGTATAAACTATGGTAATGCTAGCAAAATTGTAGAAGTTATGGCCATTTGAAATTGAAAATCTATAAACTTGATTTTTGGAAAGGCTACTACCCATGCTATAAAATTCGGTACTTTTTTCAAATTGACAAATCCTCGGATGTTTATACATTTTTGGAAAGGCTATTACCCCAACTATCCAAAAATGTACAAACTATGGTAATGCTAGCAAAATTGTAGAAGTTATGGCCATTTGAAATTGAAAATCTATAAACTTGATTTTTGGAAAGGCTACTACCCATGCTATAAAATTCGGCACTTTTTTCAAATTGACAAATCCTCGGATGTTTATACATTTTTGGAAAGGCTATTACTCCAGCTATCCAAAAATGTAAAAAGTATGGCAATGCTAGCAAAATTGTGGAAGTTATGGCCATTTGAAATTGAAAATCTATAAACTTGATTTTTGGAAAGGCTACTACCCATGCTATAAAATTCGGCACTTTTTTCAAATTGACAAATCCTCGGATGTTTATACATTTTTGGAAAGGCTATTACCCCAACTATCCAAAAATGTACAAACTATGGTAATGCTAGCAAAATTGTAGAAGTTATGGCCATTTGAAATTGAAAATCTATAAACTTGATTTTTGGAAAGGCTACTACCCATGCTATAAAATTCGGTACTTTTTTCAAATTGACAAATCCTCGGATGTTTATACATTTTTGGAAAGGCTATTACCCCAGCTATCCAAAAATGTACAAACTATGGTAATGCTAGCAAAATTGTGGAAGTTATGGCCATTTGAAATTGAAAATCTATAAACTTGATTTTTGGAAAGGCTACTACCCATGCTATAAAATTCGGCACTTTTTTCAAATTGACAAATCCTCGGATGTTTATACATTTTTGGAAAGGCTATTACCCCAGCTATCCAAAAATGTACAAACTATGGTAATGCTAGCAAAATTGTAGAAGTTATGGCCATTTGAACATTGAAAATCTTTAAACTTGATTTTTGGAAAGGCTACTACCCATGCTATAAAATTCGGCACTTTTTCAAATTGACAAATCCTCGGATGTTTATACATTTTTGGAAAGGCTATTACCCATGCTATAAAATTCGGCACTTTTTCAAATTGAGAAATCCTCGGATGTTTATACATTTTTGGAAAGGCTATTACCCATGCTATAAAATTCGGCACTTTTTCAAATTGAGAAATCCTCGGATGTTTATACATTTTTGGAAAGGCTATTACCCATGCTATAAAATTCGGCACTTTTTCAAATTGACAAATCCTCGGATGTTTATACATTTTTGGAAAGGCTATTACCCGAGCTATCCAAAAATGTATAAACTATGGTAATGCTAGCAAAATTGTAGAAGTTATGGCCATTTGAACATTGAAAATCTTTAAACTTGATTTTTGGAAAGGCTACTACCCATGCTATAAAATTCGGCACTTTTTCAAATTGACAAATCCTCGGATGTTTATACATTTTTGGAAAGGCTATTACCCCAGCTATCCAAAAATGTAAAAAGTATGGCAATGCTAGCAAAATTGTGGAAGTTATGGCCATTTGAAATTGAAAATCTATAAACTTGATTTTTGGAAAGGCTACTACCCATGCTATAAAATTCGGCACTTTTTTCAAATTGACAAATCCTCGGATGTTTATACATTTTTGGAAAGGCTATTACCCATGCTATAAAATTCGGCACTTTTTCAAATTGAGAAATCCTCGGATGTTTATACATTTTTGGAAAGGCTATTACCCATGCTATAAAATTCGGCACTTTTTCAAATTGAGAAATCCTCGGATGTTTATACATTTTTGGAAAGGCTATTACCCATGCTATAAAATTCGGCACTTTTTCAAATTGACAAATCCTCGGATGTTTATACATTTTTGGAAAGGCTATTACCCGAGCTATCCAAAAATGTATAAACTATGGTAATGCTAGCAAAATTGTAGAAGTTATGGCCATTTGAACATTGAAAATCTTTAAACTTGATTTTTGGAAAGGCTACTACCCATGCTATAAAATTCGGCACTTTTTCAAATTGACAAATCCTCGGATGTTTATACATTTTTGGAAAGGCTATTACCCCAGCTATCCAAAAATGTAAAAAGTATGGTAATGCTAGCAAAATTGTAGAAGTTATGGCCATTTGAACATTGAAAATCTTTAAACTTGATTTTTGGAAAGGCTACTACCCATGCTATAAAATTCGGCACTTTTTCAAATTGACAAATCCTCGGATGTTTATACATTTTTGGAAAGGCTATTACCCCAACTATCCAAAAATGTACAAACTATTTGAAATTGAAAATCTATAAACTTGATTTTTGGAAAGGCTACTACCCATGCTATAAAATTCGGTACTTTTTTCAAATTGACAAATCCTCGGATGTTTATACATTTTTGGAAAGGCTATTACCCCAACTATCCAAAAATGTACAAACTATGGTAATGCTAGCAAAATTGTAGAAGTTATGGCCATTTGAAATTGAAAATCTATAAACTTGATTTTTGGAAAGGCTACTACCCATGCTATAAAATTCGGCACTTTTTTCAAATTGACAAATCCTCGGATGTTTATACATTTTTGGAAAGGCTATTACTCCAGCTATCCAAAAATGTAAAAAGTATGGCAATGCTAGCAAAATTGTGGAAGTTATGGCCATTTGAAATTGAAAATCTATAAACTTGATTTTTGGAAAGGCTACTACCCATGCTATAAAATTCGGCACTTTTTTCAAATTGACAAATCCTCGGATGTTTATACATTTTTGGAAAGGCTATTACCCCAACTATCCAAAAATGTACAAACTATGGTAATGCTAGCAAAATTGTAGAAGTTATGGCCATTTGAAATTGAAAATCTATAAACTTGATTTTTGGAAAGGCTACTACCCATGCTATAAAATTCGGTACTTTTTTCAAATTGACAAATCCTCGGATGTTTATACATTTTTGGAAAGGCTATTACCCCAGCTATCCAAAAATGTACAAACTATGGTAATGCTAGCAAAATTGTGGAAGTTATGGCCATTTGAAATTGAAAATCTATAAACTTGATTTTTGGAAAGGCTACTACCCATGCTATAAAATTCGGCACTTTTTTCAAATTGACAAATCCTCGGATGTTTATACATTTTTGGAAAGGCTATTACCCCAGCTATCCAAAAATGTACAAACTATGGTAATGCTAGCAAAATTGTAGAAGTTATGGCCATTTGAACATTGAAAATCTTTAAACTTGATTTTTGGAAAGGCTACTACCCATGCTATAAAATTCGGCACTTTTTCAAATTGACAAATCCTCGGATGTTTATACATTTTTGGAAAGGCTATTACCCATGCTATAAAATTCGGCACTTTTTCAAATTGAGAAATCCTCGGATGTTTATACATTTTTGGAAAGGCTATTACCCATGCTATAAAATTCGGCACTTTTTCAAATTGAGAAATCCTCGGATGTTTATACATTTTTGGAAAGGCTATTACCCATGCTATAAAATTCGGCACTTTTTCAAATTGACAAATCCTCGGATGTTTATACATTTTTGGAAAGGCTATTACCCGAGCTATCCAAAAATGTATAAACTATGGTAATGCTAGCAAAATTGTAGAAGTTATGGCCATTTGAACATTGAAAATCTTTAAACTTGATTTTTGGAAAGGCTACTACCCATGCTATAAAATTCGGCACTTTTTCAAATTGACAAATCCTCGGATGTTTATACATTTTTGGAAAGGCTATTACCCCAGCTATCCAAAAATGTAAAAAGTATGGCAATGCTAGCAAAATTGTGGAAGTTATGGCCATTTGAAATTGAAAATCTATAAACTTGATTTTTGGAAAGGCTACTACCCATGCTATAAAATTCGGCACTTTTTTCAAATTGACAAATCCTCGGATGTTTATACATTTTTGGAAAGGCTATTACCCCAGCTATCCAAAAATGTACAAACTATGGTAATGCTAGCAAAATTGTAGAAGTTATGGCCATTTGAACATTGAAAATCTATAAACTTGATTTTTGGAAATGCTACTACCCATGCTATAAAATTCGGCACTTTTTTCAAATTGACAAATCCTCGGATGTTTATACATTTTTGGAAAGGCTATTACCCGAGCTATCCAAAAATGTATAAACTATGGTAATGCTAGCAAAATTGTAGAAGTTATGGCCATTTGAACATTGAAAATCTTTAAACTTGATTTTTGGAAAGGCTACTACCCATGCTATAAAATTCGGCACTTTTTCAAATTGACAAATCCTCGGATGTTTATACATTTTTGGAAAGGCTATTACCCCAGCTATCCAAAAATGTAAAAAGTATGGCAATGCTAGCAAAATTGTGGAAGTTATGGCCATTTGAAATTGAAAATCTATAAACTTGATTTTTGGAAAGGCTACTACCCATGCTATAAAATTCGGCACTTTTTTCAAATTGACAAATCCTCGGATGTTTATACATTTTTGGAAAGGCTATTACCCCAGCTATCCAAAAATGTAAAAAGTATGGCAATGCTAGCAAAATTGTGGAAGTTATGGCCATTTGAAATTGAAAATCTATAAACTTGATTTTTGGAAAGGCTACTACCCATGCTATAAAATTCGGCACTTTTTTCAAATTGACAAATCCTCGGATGTTTATACATTTTTGGAAAGGCTATTACCCCAGCTATCCAAAAATGTACAAACTATGGTAATGCTAGCAAAATTGTAGAAGTTATGGCCATTTGAACATTGAAAATCTTTAAACTTGATTTTTGGAAAGGCTACTACCCATGCTATAAAATTCGGCACTTTTTCAAATTGAGAAATGTTTATACATTTTTGGAAAGGCTATTACCCCAGCTATCCAAAAATGTACAAACTATGGTAATGCTAGCAAAATTGTAGAAGTTATGGCCATTTGAACATTGAAAATCTTTAAACTTGATTTTTGGAAAGGCTACTACCCATGCTATAAAATTCGGCACTTTTTCAAATTGAGAAATCCTCGGATGTTTATACATTTTTGGAAAGGCTATTACCCATGCTATAAAATTCGGCACTTTTTCAAATTGACAAATCCTCGGATGTTTATACATTTTTGGAAAGGCTATTACCCGAGCTATCCAAAAATGTATAAACTACGGTAATGCTAGCAAAATTGTAGAAGTTATGGCCATTTGAACATTGAAAATCTTTAAACTTGATTTTTGGAAAGGCTACTACCCATGCTATAAAATTCGGCACTTTTTCAAATTGACAAATCCTCGGATGTTTATACATTTTTGGAAAGGCTATTACCCCAGCTATCCAAAAATGTAAAAAGTATGGCAATGCTAGCAAAATTGTGGAAGTTATGGCCATTTGAAATTGAAAATCTATAAACTTGATTTTTGGAAAGGCTACTACCCATGCTATAAAATTCGGCACTTTTTTCAAATTGACAAATCCTCGGATGTTTATACATTTTTGGAAAGGCTATTACCCCAGCTATCCAAAAATGTAAAAAGTATGGCAATGCTAGCAAAATTGTGGAAGTTATGGCCATTTGAAATTGAAAATCTATAAACTTGATTTTTGGAAAGGCTACTACCCATGCTATAAAATTCGGCACTTTTTTCAAATTGACAAATCCTCGGATGTTTATACATTTTTGGAAAGGCTATTACCCCAGCTATCCAAAAATGTACAAACTATGGTAATGCTAGCAAAATTGTAGAAGTTATGGCCATTTGAAATTGAAAATCTATAAACTTGATTTTTGGAAAGGCTACTACCCATGCTATAAAATTCGGTACTTTTTTCAAATTGACAAATCCTCGGATGTTTATACATTTTTGGAAAGGCTATTACCCCAGCTATCCAAAAATGTACAAACTATGGTAATGCTAGCAAAATTGTGGAAGTTATGGCCATTTGAAATTGAAAATCTATAAACTTGATTTTTGGAAAGGCCCATGCTATAAAATTCGGCACTTTTTTCAAATTGACAAATCCTCGGATGTTTATACATTTTTGGAAAGGCTATTACCCCAGCTATCCAAAAATGTACAAACTATGGTAATGCTAGCAAAATTGTAGAAGTTATGGCCATTTGAACATTGAAAATCTTTAAACTTGATTTTTGGAAAGGCTACTACCCATGCTATAAAATTCGGCACTTTTTCAAATTGAGAAATCCTCGGATGTTTATACATTTTTGGAAAGGCTATTACCCATGCTATAAAATTCGGCACTTTTTCAAATTGACAAATCCTCGGATGTTTATACATTTTTGGAAAGGCTATTACCCGAGCTATCCAAAAATGTATAAACTACGGTAATGCTAGCAAAATTGTAGAAGTTATGGCCATTTGAACATTGAAAATCTTTAAACTTGATTTTTGGAAAGGCTACTACCCATGCTATAAAATTCGGCACTTTTTCAAATTGACAAATCCTCGGATGTTTATACATTTTTGGAAAGGCTATTACCCCAGCTATCCAAAAATGTAAAAAGTATGGCAATGCTAGCAAAATTGTGGAAGTTATGGCCATTTGAAATTGAAAATCTATAAACTTGATTTTTGGAAAGGCTACTTCCCATGCTATAAAATTCGGCACTTTTTTCAAATTGACAAATCCTCGGATGTTTATACATTTTTGGAAAGGCTATTACCCCAGCTATCCAAAAATGTAAAAAGTATGGCAATGCTAGCAAAATTGTGGAAGTTATGGCCATTTGAAATTGAAAATCTATAAACTTGATTTTTGGAAAGGCTACTACCCATGCTATAAAATTCGGCACTTTTTTCAAATTGACAAATCCTCGGATGTTTATACATTTTTGGAAAGGCTATTACCCCAGCTATCCAAAAATGTACAAACTATGGTAATGCTAGCAAAATTGTAGAAGTTATGGCCATTTGAACATTGAAAATCTTTAAACTTGATTTTTGGAAAGGCTACTACCCATGCTATAAAATTCGGCACTTTTTCAAATTGACAAATCCTCGGATGTTTATACATTTTTGGAAAGGCTATTACCCATGCTATAAAATTCGGCACTTTTTCAAATTGAGAAATCCTCGGATGTTTATACATTTTTGGAAAGGCTATTACCCATGCTATAAAATTCGGCACTTTTTCAAATTGAGAAATCCTCGGATGTTTATACATTTTTGGAAAGGCTATTACCCATGCTATAAAATTCGGCACTTTTTCAAATTGACAAATCCTCGGATGTTTATACATTTTTGGAAAGGCTATTACCCGAGCTATCCAAAAATGTATAAACTATGGTAATGCTAGCAAAATTGTAGAAGTTATGGCCATTTGAACATTGAAAATCTTTAAACTTGATTTTTGGAAAGGCTACTACCCATGCTATAAAATTCGGCACTTTTTCAAATTGACAAATCCTCGGATGTTTATACATTTTTGGAAAGGCTATTACCCCAGCTATCCAAAAATGTAAAAAGTATGGCAATGCTAGCAAAATTGTGGAAGTTATGGCCATTTGAAATTGAAAATCTATAAACTTGATTTTTGGAAAGGCTACTACCCATGCTATAAAATTCGGCACTTTTTTCAAATTGACAAATCCTCGGATGTTTATACATTTTTGGAAAGGCTATTACCCCAGCTATCCAAAAATGTACAAACTATGGTAATGCTAGCAAAATTGTAGAAGTTATGGCCATTTGAACATTGAAAATCTATAAACTTGATTTTTGGAAATGCTACTACCCATGCTATAAAATTCGGCACTTTTTTCAAATTGACAAATCCTCGGATGTTTATACATTTTTGGAAAGGCTATTACCCGAGCTATCCAAAAATGTATAAACTATGGTAATGCTAGCAAAATTGTAGAAGTTATGGCCATTTGAACATTGAAAATCTTTAAACTTGATTTTTGGAAAGGCTACTACCCATGCTATAAAATTCGGCACTTTTTCAAATTGACAAATCCTCGGATGTTTATACATTTTTGGAAAGGCTATTACCCCAGCTATCCAAAAATGTAAAAAGTATGGCAATGCTAGCAAAATTGTGGAAGTTATGGCCATTTGAAATTGAAAATCTATAAACTTGATTTTTGGAAAGGCTACTACCCATGCTATAAAATTCGGCACTTTTTTCAAATTGACAAATCCTCGGATGTTTATACATTTTTGGAAAGGCTATTACCCCAGCTATCCAAAAATGTAAAAAGTATGGCAATGCTAGCAAAATTGTGGAAGTTATGGCCATTTGAAATTGAAAATCTATAAACTTGATTTTTGGAAAGGCTACTACCCATGCTATAAAATTCGGCACTTTTTTCAAATTGACAAATCCTCGGATGTTTATACATTTTTGGAAAGGCTATTACCCCAGCTATCCAAAAATGTACAAACTATGGTAATGCTAGCAAAATTGTAGAAGTTATGGCCATTTGAACATTGAAAATCTTTAAACTTGATTTTTGGAAAGGCTACTACCCATGCTATAAAATTCGGCACTTTTTCAAATTGAGAAATGTTTATACATTTTTGGAAAGGCTATTACCCCAGCTATCCAAAAATGTACAAACTATGGTAATGCTAGCAAAATTGTAGAAGTTATGGCCATTTGAACATTGAAAATCTTTAAACTTGATTTTTGGAAAGGCTACTACCCATGCTATAAAATTCGGCACTTTTTCAAATTGAGAAATCCTCGGATGTTTATACATTTTTGGAAAGGCTATTACCCATGCTATAAAATTCGGCACTTTTTCAAATTGACAAATCCTCGGATGTTTATACATTTTTGGAAAGGCTATTACCCGAGCTATCCAAAAATGTATAAACTACGGTAATGCTAGCAAAATTGTAGAAGTTATGGCCATTTGAACATTGAAAATCTTTAAACTTGATTTTTGGAAAGGCTACTACCCATGCTATAAAATTCGGCACTTTTTCAAATTGACAAATCCTCGGATGTTTATACATTTTTGGAAAGGCTATTACCCCAGCTATCCAAAAATGTAAAAAGTATGGCAATGCTAGCAAAATTGTGGAAGTTATGGCCATTTGAAATTGAAAATCTATAAACTTGATTTTTGGAAAGGCTACTACCCATGCTATAAAATTCGGCACTTTTTTCAAATTGACAAATCCTCGGATGTTTATACATTTTTGGAAAGGCTATTACCCCAGCTATCCAAAAATGTAAAAAGTATGGCAATGCTAGCAAAATTGTGGAAGTTATGGCCATTTGAAATTGAAAATCTATAAACTTGATTTTTGGAAAGGCTACTACCCATGCTATAAAATTCGGCACTTTTTTCAAATTGACAAATCCTCGGATGTTTATACATTTTTGGAAAGGCTATTACCCCAGCTATCCAAAAATGTACAAACTATGGTAATGCTAGCAAAATTGTAGAAGTTATGGCCATTTGAAATTGAAAATCTATAAACTTGATTTTTGGAAAGGCTACTACCCATGCTATAAAATTCGGTACTTTTTTCAAATTGACAAATCCTCGGATGTTTATACATTTTTGGAAAGGCTATTACCCCAGCTATCCAAAAATGTACAAACTATGGTAATGCTAGCAAAATTGTGGAAGTTATGGCCATTTGAAATTGAAAATCTATAAACTTGATTTTTGGAAAGGCCCATGCTATAAAATTCGGCACTTTTTTCAAATTGACAAATCCTCGGATGTTTATACATTTTTGGAAAGGCTATTACCCCAGCTATCCAAAAATGTACAAACTATGGTAATGCTAGCAAAATTGTAGAAGTTATGGCCATTTGAACATTGAAAATCTTTAAACTTGATTTTTGGAAAGGCTACTACCCATGCTATAAAATTCGGCACTTTTTCAAATTGAGAAATCCTCGGATGTTTATACATTTTTGGAAAGGCTATTACCCATGCTATAAAATTCGGCACTTTTTCAAATTGACAAATCCTCGGATGTTTATACATTTTTGGAAAGGCTATTACCCGAGCTATCCAAAAATGTATAAACTACGGTAATGCTAGCAAAATTGTAGAAGTTATGGCCATTTGAACATTGAAAATCTTTAAACTTGATTTTTGGAAAGGCTACTACCCATGCTATAAAATTCGGCACTTTTTCAAATTGACAAATCCTCGGATGTTTATACATTTTTGGAAAGGCTATTACCCCAGCTATCCAAAAATGTAAAAAGTATGGCAATGCTAGCAAAATTGTGGAAGTTATGGCCATTTGAAATTGAAAATCTATAAACTTGATTTTTGGAAAGGCTACTTCCCATGCTATAAAATTCGGCACTTTTTTCAAATTGACAAATCCTCGGATGTTTATACATTTTTGGAAAGGCTATTACCCCAGCTATCCAAAAATGTAAAAAGTATGGCAATGCTAGCAAAATTGTGGAAGTTATGGCCATTTGAAATTGAAAATCTATAAACTTGATTTTTGGAAAGGCTACTACCCATGCTATAAAATTCGGCACTTTTTTCAAATTGACAAATCCTCGGATGTTTATACATTTTTGGAAAGGCTATTACCCCAGCTATCCAAAAATGTACAAACTATGGTAATGCTAGCAAAATTGTAGAAGTTATGGCCATTTGAAATTGAAAATCTATAAACTTGATTTTTGGAAAGGCTACTACCCATGCTATAAAATTCGGTACTTTTTTCAAATTGACAAATCCTCGGATGTTTATACATTTTTGGAAAGGCTATTACCCCAGCTATCCAAAAATGTACAAACTATGGTAATGCTAGCAAAATTGTGGAAGTTATGGCCATTTGAAATTGAAAATCTATAAACTTGATTTTTGGAAAGGCCCATGCTATAAAATTCGGCACTTTTTTCAAATTGACAAATCCTCGGATGTTTATACATTTTTGGAAAGGCTATTACCCCAGCTATCCAAAAATGTACAAACTATGGTAATGCTAGCAAAATTGTAGAAGTTATGGCCATTTGAACATTGAAAATCTTTAAACTTGATTTTTGGAAAGGCTACTACCCATGCTATAAAATTCGGCACTTTTTCAAATTGACAAATCCTCGGATGTTTATACATTTTTGGAAAGGCTATTACCCCAGCTATCCAAAAATGTAAAAAGTATGGCAATGCTAGCAAAATTGTGGAAGTTATGGCCATTTGAAATTGAAAATCTATAAACTTGATTTTTGGAAAGGCTACTTCCCATGCTATAAAATTCGGCACTTTTTTCAAATTGACAAATCCTCGGATGTTTATACATTTTTGGAAAGGCTATTACCCCAGCTATCCAAAAATGTAAAAAGTATGGCAATGCTAGCAAAATTGTGGAAGTTATGGCCATTTGAAATTGAAAATCTATAAACTTGATTTTTGGAAAGGCTACTACCCATGCTATAAAATTCGGCACTTTTTTCAAATTGACAAATCCTCGGATGTTTATACATTTTTGGAAAGGCTATTACCCCAGCTATCCAAAAATGTACAAACTATGGTAATGCTAGCAAAATTGTAGAAGTTATGGCCATTTGAAATTGAAAATCTATAAACTTGATTTTTGGAAAGGCTACTACCCATGCTATAAAATTCGGTACTTTTTTCAAATTGACAAATCCTCGGATGTTTATACATTTTTGGAAAGGCTATTACCCCAGCTATCCAAAAATGTACAAACTATGGTAATGCTAGCAAAATTGTGGAAGTTATGGCCATTTGAAATTGAAAATCTATAAACTTGATTTTTGGAAAGGCCCATGCTATAAAATTCGGCACTTTTTTCAAATTGACAAATCCTCGGATGTTTATACATTTTTGGAAAGGCTATTACCCCAGCTATCCAAAAATGTACAAACTATGGTAATGCTAGCAAAATTGTAGAAGTTATGGCCATTTGAACATTGAAAATCTTTAAACTTGATTTTTGGAAAGGCTACTACCCATGCTATAAAATTCGGCACTTTTTCAAATTGACAAATCCTCGGATGTTTATACATTTTTGGAAAGGCTATTACCCCAGCTATCCAAAAATGTAAAAAGTATGGCAATGCTAGCAAAATTGTAGAAGTTATGGCCATTTGAAATTGAAAATCTATAAACTTGATTTTTGGAAAGGCTACTACCCATGCTATAAAATTCGGTACTTTTTTCAAATTGACAAATCCTCGGATGTTTATACATTTTTGGAAAGGCTATTACCCCAGCTATCCAAAAATGTACAAACTATGGTAATGCTAACAAAATTGTGGAAGTTATGGCCATTTGAAATTGAAAATCTATAAACTTGATTTTTGGAAAGGCCCATGCTATAAAATTCGGCACTTTTTTCAAATTGACAAATCCTCGGATGTTTATACATTTTTGGAAAGGCTATTACCCCAGCTATCCAAAAATGTACAAACTATGGTAATGCTAGCAAAATTGTGGAAGTTATGGCCATTTGAAATTGAAAATCTATAAACTTGATTTTTGGAAAGGCCCATGCTATAAAATTCGGCACTTTTTTCAAATTGACAAATCCTCGGATGTTTATACATTTTTGGAAAGGCTATTACCCCAGCTATCCAAAAATGTACAAACTATGGTAATGCTAGCAAAATTGTAGAAGTTATGGCCATTTGAACATTGAAAATCTTTAAACTTGATTTTTGGAAAGGCTACTACCCATGCTATAAAATTCGGCACTTTTTCAAATTGACAAATCCTCGGATGTTTATACATTTTTGGAAAGGCTATTACCCCAGCTATCCAAAAATGTAAAAAGTATGGCAATGCTAGCAAAATTGTGGAAGTTATGGCCATTTGAAATTGAAAATCTATAAACTTGATTTTTGGAAAGGCTACTACCCATGCTATAAAATTCGGCACTTTTTTCAAATTGACAAATCCTCGGATGTTTATACATTTTTGGAAAGGCTATTACCCCAGCTATCCAAAAATGTAAAAAGTATGGCAATGCTAGCAAAATTGTGGAAGTTATGGCCATTTGAAATTGAAAATCTATAAACTTGATTTTTGGAAAGGCTACTACCCATGCTATAAAATTCGGCACTTTTTTCAAATTGACAAATCCTCGGATGTTTATACATTTTTGGAAAGGCTATTACCCCAGCTATCCAAAAATGTACAAACTATGGTAATGCTAGCAAAATTGTAGAAGTTATGGCCATTTGAAATTGAAAATCTATAAACTTGATTTTTGGAAAGGCTACTACCCATGCTATAAAATTCGGTACTTTTTTCAAATTGACAAATCCTCGGATGTTTATACATTTTTGGAAAGGCTATTACCCCAGCTATCCAAAAATGTACAAACTATGGTAATGCTAACAAAATTGTGGAAGTTATGGCCATTTGAAATTGAAAATCTATAAACTTGATTTTTGGAAAGGCCCATGCTATAAAATTCGGCACTTTTTTCAAATTGACAAATCCTCGGATGTTTATACATTTTTGGAAAGGCTATTACCCCAGCTATCCAAAAATGTACAAACTATGGTAATGCTAGCAAAATTGTAGAAGTTATGGCCATTTGAACATTGAAAATCTTTAAACTTGATTTTTGGAAAGGCTACTACCCATGCTATAAAATTCGGCACTTTTTCAAATTGAGAAATCCTCGGATGTTTATACATTTTTGGAAAGGCTATTACCCATGCTATAAAATTCGGCACTTTTTCAAATTGACAAATCCTCGGATGTTTATACATTTTTGGAAAGGCTATTACCCGAGCTATCCAAAAATGTATAAACTACGGTAATGCTAGCAAAATTGTAGAAGTTATGGCCATTTGAACATTGAAAATCTTTAAACTTGATTTTTGGAAAGGCTACTACCCATGCTATAAAATTCGGCACTTTTTCAAATTGACAAATCCTCGGATGTTTATACATTTTTGGAAAGGCTATTACCCCAGCTATCCAAAAATGTAAAAAGTATGGCAATGCTAGCAAAATTGTGGAAGTTATGGCCATTTGAAATTGAAAATCTATAAACTTGATTTTTGGAAAGGCTACTTCCCATGCTATAAAATTCGGCACTTTTTTCAAATTGACAAATCCTCGGATGTTTATACATTTTTGGAAAGGCTATTACCCCAGCTATCCAAAAATGTAAAAAGTATGGCAATGCTAGCAAAATTGTGGAAGTTATGGCCATTTGAAATTGAAAATCTATAAACTTGATTTTTGGAAAGGCTACTACCCATGCTATAAAATTCGGCACTTTTTTCAAATTGACAAATCCTCGGATGTTTATACATTTTTGGAAAGGCTATTACCCCAGCTATCCAAAAATGTACAAACTATGGTAATGCTAGCAAAATTGTAGAAGTTATGGCCATTTGAAATTGAAAATCTATAAACTTGATTTTTGGAAAGGCTACTACCCATGCTATAAAATTCGGTACTTTTTTCAAATTGACAAATCCTCGGATGTTTATACATTTTTGGAAAGGCTATTACCCCAGCTATCCAAAAATGTACAAACTATGGTAATGCTAGCAAAATTGTG
Organism: Sphenella marginata; assembly: GCA_951509765.1. Classification (NCBI taxonomy): domain Eukaryota; kingdom Metazoa; phylum Arthropoda; class Insecta; order Diptera; family Tephritidae; genus Sphenella; species Sphenella marginata. The sequence goes on along the minus strand of OX608079.1, from coordinate 87,919,761 downwards.
GAAGTTATGGCCATTTGAAATTGAAAATCTATAAACTTGATTTTTGGAAAGGCCCATGCTATAAAATTCGGCACTTTTTTCAAATTGACAAATCCTCGGATGTTTATACATTTTTGGAAAGGCTATTACCCCAGCTATCCAAAAATGTACAAACTATGGTAATGCTAGCAAAATTGTAGAAGTTATGGCCATTTGAACATTGAAAATCTTTAAACTTGATTTTTGGAAAGGCTACTACCCATGCTATAAAATTCGGCACTTTTTCAAATTGACAAATCCTCGGATGTTTATACATTTTTGGAAAGGCTATTACCCCAGCTATCCAAAAATGTAAAAAGTATGGCAATGCTAGCAAAATTGTGGAAGTTATGGCCATTTGAAATTGAAAATCTATAAACTTGATTTTTGGAAAGGCTACTACCCATGCTATAAAATTCGGCACTTTTTTCAAATTGACAAATCCTCGGATGTTTATACATTTTTGGAAAGGCTATTACCCCAGCTATCCAAAAATGTAAAAAGTATGGCAATGCTAGCAAAATTGTGGAAGTTATGGCCATTTGAAATTGAAAATCTATAAACTTGATTTTTGGAAAGGCTACTACCCATGCTATAAAATTCGGCACTTTTTTCAAATTGACAAATCCTCGGATGTTTATACATTTTTGGAAAGGCTATTACCCCAGCTATCCAAAAATGTACAAACTATGGTAATGCTAGCAAAATTGTAGAAGTTATGGCCATTTGAAATTGAAAATCTATAAACTTGATTTTTGGAAAGGCTACTACCCATGCTATAAAATTCGGTACTTTTTTCAAATTGACAAATCCTCGGATGTTTATACATTTTTGGAAAGGCTATTACCCCAGCTATCCAAAAATGTACAAACTATGGTAATGCTAACAAAATTGTGGAAGTTATGGCCATTTGAAATTGAAAATCTATAAACTTGATTTTTGGAAAGGCCCATGCTATAAAATTCGGCACTTTTTTCAAATTGACAAATCCTCGGATGTTTATACATTTTTGGAAAGGCTATTACCCCAGCTATCCAAAAATGTACAAACTATGGTAATGCTAGCAAAATTGTGGAAGTTATGGCCATTTGAAATTGAAAATCTATAAACTTGATTTTTGGAAAGGCCCATGCTATAAAATTCGGCACTTTTTTCAAATTGACAAATCCTCGGATGTTTATACATTTTTGGAAAGGCTATTACCCCAGCTATCCAAAAATGTACAAACTATGGTAATGCTAGCAAAATTGTGGAAGTTATGGCCATTTGAAATTGAAAATCTATAAACTTGATTTTTGGAAAGGCCCATGCTATAAAATTCGGCACTTTTTTCAAATTGACAAATCCTCGGATGTTTATACATTTTTGGAAAGGCTATTACCCCAGCTATCCAAAAATGTACAAACTATGGTAATGCTAGCAAAATTGTAGAAGTTATGGCCATTTGAACATTGAAAATCTTTAAACTTGATTTTTGGAAAGGCTACTACCCATGCTATAAAATTCGGCACTTTTTCAAATTGACAAATCCTCGGATGTTTATACATTTTTGGAAAGGCTATTACCCCAGCTATCCAAAAATGTAAAAAGTATGGCAATGCTAGCAAAATTGTGGAAGTTATGGCCATTTGAAATTGAAAATCTATAAACTTGATTTTTGGAAAGGCTACTACCCATGCTATAAAATTCGGCACTTTTTTCAAATTGACAAATCCTCGGATGTTTATACATTTTTGGAAAGGCTATTACCCCAGCTATCCAAAAATGTAAAAAGTATGGCAATGCTAGCAAAATTGTGGAAGTTATGGCCATTTGAAATTGAAAATCTATAAACTTGATTTTTGGAAAGGCTACTACCCATGCTATAAAATTCGGCACTTTTTTCAAATTGACAAATCCTCGGATGTTTATACATTTTTGGAAAGGCTATTACCCCAGCTATCCAAAAATGTACAAACTATGGTAATGCTAGCAAAATTGTAGAAGTTATGGCCATTTGAAATTGAAAATCTATAAACTTGATTTTTGGAAAGGCTACTACCCATGCTATAAAATTCGGTACTTTTTTCAAATTGACAAATCCTCGGATGTTTATACATTTTTGGAAAGGCTATTACCCCAGCTATCCAAAAATGTACAAACTATGGTAATGCTAACAAAATTGTGGAAGTTATGGCCATTTGAAATTGAAAATCTATAAACTTGATTTTTGGAAAGGCCCATGCTATAAAATTCGGCACTTTTTTCAAATTGACAAATCCTCGGATGTTTATACATTTTTGGAAAGGCTATTACCCCAGCTATCCAAAAATGTACAAACTATGGTAATGCTAGCAAAATTGTGGAAGTTATGGCCATTTGAAATTGAAAATCTATAAACTTGATTTTTGGAAAGGCCCATGCTATAAAATTCGGCACTTTTTTCAAATTGACAAATCCTCGGATGTTTATACATTTTTGGAAAGGCTATTACCCCAGCTATCCAAAAATGTACAAACTATGGTAATGCTAGCAAAATTGTGGAAGTTATGGCCATTTGAAATTGAAAATCTATAAACTTGATTTTTGGAAAGGCCCATGCTATAAAATTCGGCACTTTTTTCAAATTGACAAATCCTCGGATGTTTATACATTTTTGGAAAGGCTATTACCCCAGCTATCCAAAAATGTACAAACTATGGCAATGCTAGCAAAATTGTGGAAGTTATGGCCATTTGAAATTGAAAATCTATAAACTTGATTTTTGGAAAGGCTACTACCCATGCTATAAAATTCGGCACTTTTTCAAATTGACAAATCCTCGGATGTTTATACATTTTTGGAAAGGCTATTACCCCAGCTATCCAAAAATGTAAAAAGTATGGCAATGCTAGCAAAATTGTGGAAGTTATGGCCATTTGAAATTGAAAATCTATAAACTTGATTTTTGGAAAGGCTACTACCCATGCTATAAAATTCGGCACTTTTTTCAAATTGACAAATCCTCGGATGTTTATACATTTTTGGAAAGGCTATTACCCCAGCTATCCAAAAATGTACAAACTATGGTAATGCTAGCAAAATTGTAGAAGTTATGGCCATTTGAAATTGAAAATCTATAAACTTGATTTTTGGAAAGGCTACTACCCATGCTATAAAATTCGGTACTTTTTTCAAATTGACAAATCCTCGGATGTTTATACATTTTTGGAAAGGCTATTACCCCAGCTATCCAAAAATGTACAAACTATGGTAATGCTAACAAAATTGTGGAAGTTATGGCCATTTGAAATTGAAAATCTATAAACTTGATTTTTGGAAAGGCCCATGCTATAAAATTCGGCACTTTTTTCAAATTGACAAATCCTCGGATGTTTATACATTTTTGGAAAGGCTATTACCCCAGCTATCCAAAAATGTACAAACTATGGTAATGCTAGCAAAATTGTAGAAGTTATGGCCATTTGAACATTGAAAATCTTTAAACTTGATTTTTGGAAAGGCTACTACCCATGCTATAAAATTCGGCACTTTTTCAAATTGAGAAATCCTCGGATGTTTATACATTTTTGGAAAGGCTATTACCCATGCTATAAAATTCGGCACTTTTTCAAATTGACAAATCCTCGGATGTTTATACATTTTTGGAAAGGCTATTACCCGAGCTATCCAAAAATGTATAAACTACGGTAATGCTAGCAAAATTGTAGAAGTTATGGCCATTTGAACATTGAAAATCTTTAAACTTGATTTTTGGAAAGGCTACTACCCATGCTATAAAATTCGGCACTTTTTCAAATTGACAAATCCTCGGATGTTTATACATTTTTGGAAAGGCTATTACCCCAGCTATCCAAAAATGTAAAAAGTATGGCAATGCTAGCAAAATTGTGGAAGTTATGGCCATTTGAAATTGAAAATCTATAAACTTGATTTTTGGAAAGGCTACTACCCATGCTATAAAATTCGGCACTTTTTTCAAATTGACAAATCCTCGGATGTTTATACATTTTTGGAAAGGCTATTACCCCAGCTATCCAAAAATGTAAAAAGTATGGCAATGCTAGCAAAATTGTGGAAGTTATGGCCATTTGAAATTGAAAATCTATAAACTTGATTTTTGGAAAGGCTACTACCCATGCTATAAAATTCGGCACTTTTTTCAAATTGACAAATCCTCGGATGTTTATACATTTTTGGAAAGGCTATTACCCCAGCTATCCAAAAATGTACAAACTATGGTAATGCTAGCAAAATTGTAGAAGTTATGGCCATTTGAAATTGAAAATCTATAAACTTGATTTTTGGAAAGGCTACTACCCATGCTATAAAATTCGGTACTTTTTTCAAATTGACAAATCCTCGGATGTTTATACATTTTTGGAAAGGCTATTACCCCAGCTATCCAAAAATGTACAAACTATGGTAATGCTAGCAAAATTGTGGAAGTTATGGCCATTTGAAATTGAAAATCTATAAACTTGATTTTTGGAAAGGCCCATGCTATAAAATTCGGCACTTTTTTCAAATTGACAAATCCTCGGATGTTTATACATTTTTGGAAAGGCTATTACCCCAGCTATCCAAAAATGTACAAACTATGGTAATGCTAGCAAAATTGTAGAAGTTATGGCCATTTGAACATTGAAAATCTTTAAACTTGATTTTTGGAAAGGCTACTACCCATGCTATAAAATTCGGCACTTTTTCAAATTGAGAAATCCTCGGATGTTTATACATTTTTGGAAAGGCTATTACCCATGCTATAAAATTCGGCACTTTTTCAAATTGACAAATCCTCGGATGTTTATACATTTTTGGAAAGGCTATTACCCGAGCTATCCAAAAATGTATAAACTATGGTAATGCTAGCAAAATTGTAGAAGTTATGGCCATTTGAACATTGAAAATCTTTAAACTTGATTTTTGGAAAGGCTACTACCCATGCTATAAAATTCGGCACTTTTTCAAATTGACAAATCCTCGGATGTTTATACATTTTTGGAAAGGCTATTACCCGAGCTATCCAAAAATGTACAAACTATGGTAATGCTAGCAAAATTGTAGAAGTTATGGCCATTTGAACATTGAAAATCTTTAAACTTGATTTTTGGAAAGGCTACTACCCATGCTATAAAATTCGGCACTTTTTCAAATTGAGAAATCCTCGGATGTTTATACATTTTTGGAAAGGCTATTACCCATGCTATAAAATTCGGCACTTTTTCAAATTGACAAATCCTCGGATGTTTATACATTTTTGGAAAGGCTATTACCCCAGCTATCCAAAAATGTACAAACTATGGTAATGCTAGCAAAATTGTAGAAGTTATGGCCATTTGAACATTGAAAATCTTTAAACTTGATTTTTGGAAAGGCTACTACCCATGCTATAAAATTCGGCACTTTTTCAAATTGACAAATCCTCGGATGTTTATACATTTTTGGAAAGGCTATTACCCGAGCTATCCAAAAATGTACAAACTATGGTAATGCTAGCAAAATTGTAGAAGTTATGGCCATTTGAACATTGAAAATCTTTAAACTTGATTTTTGGAAAGGCTACAAATTCGGCACTTTTTCAAATTGACAAATCCTCGGATGTTTATACATTTTTGGAAAGGCTATTACCCCAGCTATCCAAAAATGTACAAACTATGGTAATGCTAGCAAAATTGTAGAAGTTATGGCCATTTGAACATTGAAAATCTTTAAACTTGATTTTTGGAAAGGCTACTACCCATGCTATAAAATTCGGCACTTTTTCAAATTGACAAATCCTCGGATGTTTATACATTTTTGGAAAGGCTATTACCCGAGCTATCCAAAAATGTACAAACTATGGTAATGCTAGCAAAATTGTAGAAGTTATGGCCATTTGAACATTGAAAATCTTTAAACTTGATTTTTGGAAAGGCTACTACCCATGCTATAAAATTCGGCACTTTTTCAAATTGACAAATCCTCGGATGTTTATACATTTTTGGAAAGGCTATTACCCCAGCTATCCAAAAATGTACAAACTATGGTAATGCTAGCAAAATTGTAGAAGTTATGGCCATTTGAACATTGAAAATCTTTAAACTTGATTTTTGGAAAGGCTACTACCCATGCTATAAAATTCGGCACTTTTTCAAATTGACAAATCCTCGGATGTTTATACATTTTTGGAAAGGCTATTACCCCAGCTATCCAAAAATGTACAAACTATGGTAATGCTAGCAAAATTGTAGAAGTTATGGCCATTTGAACATTGAAAATCTTTAAACTTGATTTTTGGAAAGGCTACTACCCATGCTATAAAATTCGGCACTTTTTCAAATTGACAAATCCTCGGATGTTTATACATTTTTGGAAAGGCTATTACCCGAGCTATCCAAAAATGTACAAACTATGGTAATGCTAGCAAAATTGTAGAAGTTATGGCCATTTGAACATTGAAAATCTTTAAACTTGATTTTTGGAAAGGCTACAAATTCGGCACTTTTTCAAATTGACAAATAATCGGATGTTTATACATTTTTGGAAAGGCTATTACCCCAGCTATCCAAAAATGTACAAACTATGGTAATGCTAGCAAAATTGTAGAAGTTATGGCCATTTGAACATTGAAAATCTTTAAACTTGATTTTTGGAAAGGCTACTACCCATGCTATAAAATTCGGCACTTTTTCAAATTGAGAAATCCTCGGATGTTTATACATTTTTGGAAAGGCTATTACCCATGCTATAAAATTCGGCACTTTTTCAAATTGACAAATCCTCGGATGTTTATACATTTTTGGAAAGGCTATTACCCGAGCTATCCAAAAATGTACAAACTATGGTAATGCTAGCAAAATTGTAGAAGTTATGGCCATTTGAACATTGAAAATCTTTAAACTTGATTTTTGGAAAGGCTACTACCCATGCTATAAAATTCGGCACTTTTTCAAATTGAGAAATCCTCGGATGTTTATACATTTTTGGAAAGGCTATTACCCATGCTATAAAATTCGGCACTTTTTCAAATTGACAAATCCTCGGATGTTTATACATTTTTGGAAAGGCTATTACCCGAGCTATCCAAAAATGTACAAACTATGGTAATGCTAGCAAAATTGTAGAAGTTATGGCCATTTGAACATTGAAAATCTTTAAACTTGATTTTTGGAAAGGCTACTACCCATGCTATAAAATTCGGCACTTTTTCAAATTGAGAAATCCTCGGATGTTTATACATTTTTGGAAAGGCTATTACCCATGCTATAAAATTCGGCACTTTTTCAAATTGACAAATCCTCGGATGTTTATACATTTTTGGAAAGGCTATTACCCGAGCTATCCAAAAATGTACAAACTATGGTAATGCTAGCAAAATTGTAGAAGTTATGGCCATTTGAACATTGAAAATCTTTAAACTTGATTTTTGGAAAGGCTACTACCCATGCTATAAAATTCGGCACTTTTTCAAATTGAGAAATCCTCGGATGTTTATACATTTTTGGAAAGGCTATTACCCATGCTATAAAATTCGGCACTTTTTCAAATTGACAAATCCTCGGATGTTTATACATTTTTGGAAAGGCTATTACCCGAGCTATCCAAAAATGTACAAACTATGGTAATGCTAGCAAAATTGTAGAAGTTATGGCCATTTGAACATTGAAAATCTTTAAACTTGATTTTTGGAAAGGCTACTACCCATGCTATAAAATTCGGCACTTTTTCAAATTGAGAAATCCTCGGATGTTTATACATTTTTGGAAAGGCTACTACCCATGCTATAAAATTCGGCACTTTTTCAAATTGACAAATCCTCGGATGTTTATACATTTTTGGAAAGGCTATTACCCGAGCTATCCAAAAATGTACAAACTATGGTAATGCTAGCAAAATTGTAGAAGTTATGGCCATTTGAACATTGAAAATCTTTAAACTTGATTTTTGGAAAGGCTACTACCCATGCTATAAAATTCGGCACTTTTTCAAATTGAGAAATCCTCGGATGTTTATACATTTTTGGAAAGGCTACTACCCATGCTATAAAATTCGGCACTTTTTCAAATTGACAAATCCTCGGATGTTTATACATTTTTGGAAAGGCTATTACCCGAGCTATCCAAAAATGTACAAACTATGGTAATGCTAGCAAAATTGTAGAAGTTATGGCCATTTGAACATTGAAAATCTTTAAACTTGATTTTTGGAAAGGCTACTACCCATGCTATAAAATTCGGCACTTTTTCAAATTGAGAAATCCTCGGATGTTTATACATTTTTGGAAAGGCTATTACCCATGCTATAAAATTCGGCACTTTTTCAAATTGACAAATCCTCGGATGTTTATACATTTTTGGAAAGGCTATTACCCGAGCTATCCAAAAATGTACAAACTATGGTAATGCTAGCAAAATTGTAGAAGTTATGGCCATTTGAACATTGAAAATCTTTAAACTTGATTTTTGGAAAGGCTACTACCCATGCTATAAAATTCGGCACTTTTTCAAATTGAGAAATCCTCGGATGTTTATACATTTTTGGAAAGGCTATTACCCATGCTATAAAATTCGGCACTTTTTCAAATTGACAAATCCTCGGATGTTTATACATTTTTGGAAAGGCTATTACCCGAGCTATCCAAAAATGTACAAACTATGGTAATGCTAGCAAAATTGTAGAAGTTATGGCCATTTGAACATTGAAAATCTTTAAACTTGATTTTTGGAAAGGCTACTACCCATGCTATAAAATTCGGCACTTTTTCAAATTGAGAAATCCTCGGATGTTTATACATTTTTGGAAAGGCTATTACCCATGCTATAAAATTCGGCACTTTTTCAAATTGACAAATCCTCGGATGTTTATACATTTTTGGAAAGGCTATTACCCGAGCTATCCAAAAATGTACAAACTATGGTAATGCTAGCAAAATTGTAGAAGTTATGGCCATTTGAACATTGAAAATCTTTAAACTTGATTTTTGGAAAGGCTACTACCCATGCTATAAAATTCGGCACTTTTTCAAATTGAGAAATCCTCGGATGTTTATACATTTTTGGAAAGGCTATTACCCATGCTATAAAATTCGGCACTTTTTCAAATTGACAAATCCTCGGATGTTTATACATTTTTGGAAAGGCTATTACCCGAGCTATCCAAAAATGTACAAACTATGGTAATGCTAGCAAAATTGTAGAAGTTATGGCCATTTGAACATTGAAAATCTTTAAACTTGATTTTTGGAAAGGCTACTACCCATGCTATAAAATTCGGCACTTTTTCAAATTGACAAATCCTCGGATGTTTATACATTTTTGGAAAGGCTATTACCCGAGCTATCCAAAAATGTACAAACTATGGTAATGCTAGCAAAATTGTAGAAGTTATGGCCATTTGAACATTGAAAATCTTTAAACTTGATTTTTGGAAAGGCTACTACCCATGCTATAAAATTCGGCACTTTTTCAAATTGAGAAATCCTCGGATGTTTATACATTTTTGGAAAGGCTATTACCCATGCTATAAAATTCGGCACTTTTTCAAATTGACAAATCCTCGGATGTTTATACATTTTTGGAAAGGCTATTACCCGAGCTATCCAAAAATGTACAAACTATGGTAATGCTAGCAAAATTGTAGAAGTTATGGCCATTTGAACATTGAAAATCTTTAAACTTGATTTTTGGAAAGGCTACTACCCATGCTATAAAATTCGGCACTTTTTCAAATTGAGAAATCCTCGGATGTTTATACATTTTTGGAAAGGCTATTACCCATGCTATAAAATTCGGCACTTTTTCAAATTGACAAATCCTCGGATGTTTACACATTTTTGGAAAGGCTATTACCCCAGCTATCCAAAAATGTACAAACTATGGTAATGCTAGCAAAATTGTAGAAGTTATGGCCATTTGAACATTGAAAATCTTTAAACTTGATTTTTGGAAAGGCTACTACCCATGCTATAAAATTCGGCACTTTTTCAAATTGACAAATCCTCGGATGTTTATACATTTTTGGAAAGGCTATTACCCATGCTATAAAATTCGGCACTTTTTCAAATTGACAAATCCTCGGATGTTTATACATTTTTGGAAAGGCTATTACCCGAGCTATCCAAAAATGTATAAACTATGGTAATGCTAGCAAAATTGTAGAAGTTATGGCCATTTGAAATTGAAAATCTATAAACTTGATTTTTGGAAAGGCTATTACCCATGCTATAAAATTCGGCACTTTTTCAAATTGACAAATCCTCGGATGTTTATACATTTCTGGAAAGGCTATTACCCGAGCTATCCAAAAATGTATAAACTATGGTAATGCTAGCAAAATTGTAGAAGTTATGGCCATTTGAAATTGAAAATCTATAAACTTGATTTTTGGAAAGGCTATTACCCATGCTATAAAATTCGGCACTTTTTCAAATTGACAAATCCTCGGATGTTTATACATTTCTGGAAAGGCTATTACCCGAGCTATCCAAAAATGTATAAACTATGGTAATGCTAGCAAAATTGTAGAAGTTATGGCCATTTGAAATTGAAAATCTATAAACTTGATTTTTGGAAAGGCTATTACCCATGCTATAAAATTCGGCACTTTTTCAAATTGACAAATCCTCGGATGTTTATACATTTCTGGAAAGGCTATTACCCGAGCTATCCAAAAATGTATAAACTATGGTAATGCTAGCAAAATTGTAGAAGTTATGGCCATTTGAAATTGAAAATCTATAAACTTGATTTTTGGAAAGGCTATTACCCATGCTATAAAATTCGGCACTTTTTCAAATTGACAAATCCTCGGATGTTTATACATTTCTGGAAAGGCTATTACCCGAGCTATCCAAAAATGTATAAACTATGGTAATGCTAGCAAAATTGTAGAAGTTATGGCCATTTGAACATTGAAAATCTTTAAACTTGATTTTTGGAAAGGCTACAAATTCGGCACTTTTTCAAATTGACAAATCCTCGGATGTTTATACATTTTTGGAAAGGCTATTACCCGAGCTATCCAAAAATGTACAAACTATGGTAATGCTAGCAAAATTGTAGAAGTTATGGCCATTTGAACATTGAAAATCTTTAAACTTGATTTTTGGAAAGGCTACTACCCATGCTATAAAATTCGGCACTTTTTCAAATTGACAAATCCTCGGATGTTTATACATTTTTGGAAAGGCTATTACCCGAGCTATCCAAAAATGTACAAACTATGGTAATGCTAGCAAAATTGTAGAAGTTATGGCCATTTGAACATTGAAAATCTTTAAACTTGATTTTTGGAAAGGCTACTACCCATGCTATAAAATTCGGCACTTTTTCAAATTGACAAATCCTCGGATGTTTATACATTTTTGGAAAGGCTATTACCCCAGCTATCCAAAAATGTACAAACTATGGTAATGCTAGCAAAATTGTAGAAGTTATGGCCATTTGAACATTGAAAATCTTTAAACTTGATTTTTGGAAAGGCTACTACCCATGCTATAAAATTCGGCACTTTTTCAAATTGAGAAATCCTCGGATGTTTATACATTTTTGGAAAGGCTATTACCCATGCTATAAAATTCGGCACTTTTTCAAATTGACAAATCCTCGGATGTTTATACATTTTTGGAAAGGCTATTACCCGAGCTATCCAAAAATGTACAAACTATGGTAATGCTAGCAAAATTGTAGAAGTTATGGCCATTTGAACATTGAAAATCTTTAAACTTGATTTTTGGAAAGGCTACTACCCATGCTATAAAATTCGGCACTTTTTCAAATTGAGAAATCCTCGGATGTTTATACATTTTTGGAAAGGCTATTACCCATGCTATAAAATTCGGCACTTTTTCAAATTGACAAATCCTCGGATGTTTATACATTTTTGGAAAGGCTATTACCCGAGCTATCCAAAAATGTACAAACTATGGTAATGCTAGCAAAATTGTAGAAGTTATGGCCATTTGAACATTGAAAATCTTTAAACTTGATTTTTGGAAAGGCTACTACCCATGCTATAAAATTCGGCACTTTTTCAAATTGAGAAATCCTCGGATGTTTATACATTTTTGGAAAGGCTACTACCCATGCTATAAAATTCGGCACTTTTTCAAATTGACAAATCCTCGGATGTTTATACATTTTTGGAAAGGCTATTACCCGAGCTATCCAAAAATGTACAAACTATGGTAATGCTAGCAAAATTGTAGAAGTTATGGCCATTTGAACATTGAAAATCTTTAAACTTGATTTTTGGAAAGGCTACTACCCATGCTATAAAATTCGGCACTTTTTCAAATTGAGAAATCCTCGGATGTTTATACATTTTTGGAAAGGCTACTACCCATGCTATAAAATTCGGCACTTTTTCAAATTGACAAATCCTCGGATGTTTATACATTTTTGGAAAGGCTATTACCCGAGCTATCCAAAAATGTACAAACTATGGTAATGCTAGCAAAATTGTAGAAGTTATGGCCATTTGAACATTGAAAATCTTTAAACTTGATTTTTGGAAAGGCTACTACCCATGCTATAAAATTCGGCACTTTTTCAAATTGAGAAATCCTCGGATGTTTATACATTTTTGGAAAGGCTATTACCCATGCTATAAAATTCGGCACTTTTTCAAATTGACAAATCCTCGGATGTTTATACATTTTTGGAAAGGCTATTACCCGAGCTATCCAAAAATGTACAAACTATGGTAATGCTAGCAAAATTGTAGAAGTTATGGCCATTTGAACATTGAAAATCTTTAAACTTGATTTTTGGAAAGGCTACTACCCATGCTATAAAATTCGGCACTTTTTCAAATTGAGAAATCCTCGGATGTTTATACATTTTTGGAAAGGCTATTACCCATGCTATAAAATTCGGCACTTTTTCAAATTGACAAATCCTCGGATGTTTATACATTTTTGGAAAGGCTATTACCCGAGCTATCCAAAAATGTACAAACTATGGTAATGCTAGCAAAATTGTAGAAGTTATGGCCATTTGAACATTGAAAATCTTTAAACTTGATTTTTGGAAAGGCTACTACCCATGCTATAAAATTCGGCACTTTTTCAAATTGAGAAATCCTCGGATGTTTATACATTTTTGGAAAGGCTATTACCCATGCTATAAAATTCGGCACTTTTTCAAATTGACAAATCCTCGGATGTTTATACATTTTTGGAAAGGCTATTACCCGAGCTATCCAAAAATGTACAAACTATGGTAATGCTAGCAAAATTGTAGAAGTTATGGCCATTTGAACATTGAAAATCTTTAAACTTGATTTTTGGAAAGGCTACTACCCATGCTATAAAATTCGGCACTTTTTCAAATTGAGAAATCCTCGGATGTTTATACATTTTTGGAAAGGCTATTACCCATGCTATAAAATTCGGCACTTTTTCAAATTGACAAATCCTCGGATGTTTATACATTTTTGGAAAGGCTATTACCCGAGCTATCCAAAAATGTACAAACTATGGTAATGCTAGCAAAATTGTAGAAGTTATGGCCATTTGAACATTGAAAATCTTTAAACTTGATTTTTGGAAAGGCTACTACCCATGCTATAAAATTCGGCACTTTTTCAAATTGACAAATCCTCGGATGTTTATACATTTTTGGAAAGGCTATTACCCGAGCTATCCAAAAATGTACAAACTATGGTAATGCTAGCAAAATTGTAGAAGTTATGGCCATTTGAACATTGAAAATCTTTAAACTTGATTTTTGGAAAGGCTACTACCCATGCTATAAAATTCGGCACTTTTTCAAATTGAGAAATCCTCGGATGTTTATACATTTTTGGAAAGGCTATTACCCATGCTATAAAATTCGGCACTTTTTCAAATTGACAAATCCTCGGATGTTTATACATTTTTGGAAAGGCTATTACCCGAGCTATCCAAAAATGTACAAACTATGGTAATGCTAGCAAAATTGTAGAAGTTATGGCCATTTGAACATTGAAAATCTTTAAACTTGATTTTTGGAAAGGCTACTACCCATGCTATAAAATTCGGCACTTTTTCAAATTGAGAAATCCTCGGATGTTTATACATTTTTGGAAAGGCTATTACCCATGCTATAAAATTCGGCACTTTTTCAAATTGACAAATCCTCGGATGTTTACACATTTTTGGAAAGGCTATTACCCCAGCTATCCAAAAATGTACAAACTATGGTAATGCTAGCAAAATTGTAGAAGTTATGGCCATTTGAACATTGAAAATCTTTAAACTTGATTTTTGGAAAGGCTACTACCCATGCTATAAAATTCGGCACTTTTTCAAATTGACAAATCCTCGGATGTTTATACATTTTTGGAAAGGCTATTACCCGAGCTATCCAAAAATGTACAAACTATGGTAATGCTAGCAAAATTGTAGAAGTTATGGCCATTTGAACATTGAAAATCTTTAAACTTGATTTTTGGAAAGGCTACTACCCATGCTATAAAATTCGGCACTTTTTCAAATTGACAAATCCTCGGATGTTTATACATTTTTGGAAAGGCTATTACCCGAGCTATCCAAAAATGTACAAACTATGGTAATGCTAGCAAAATTGTAGAAGTTATGGCCATTTGAACATTGAAAATCTTTAAACTTGATTTTTGGAAAGGCTACTACCCATGCTATAAAATTCGGCACTTTTTCAAATTGACAAATCCTCGGATGTTTATACATTTTTGGAAAGGCTATTACCCCAGCTATCCAAAAATGTACAAACTATGGTAATGCTAGCAAAATTGTAGAAGTTATGGCCATTTGAACATTGAAAATCTTTAAACTTGATTTTTGGAAAGGCTACTACCCATGCTATAAAATTCGGCACTTTTTCAAATTGAGAAATCCTCGGATGTTTATACATTTTTGGAAAGGCTATTACCCATGCTATAAAATTCGGCACTTTTTCAAATTGACAAATCCTCGGATGTTTATACATTTTTGGAAAGGCTATTACCCGAGCTATCCAAAAATGTACAAACTATGGTAATGCTAGCAAAATTGTAGAAGTTATGGCCATTTGAACATTGAAAATCTTTAAACTTGATTTTTGGAAAGGCTACTACCCATGCTATAAAATTCGGCACTTTTTCAAATTGACAAATCCTCGGATGTTTATACATTTTTGGAAAGGCTATTACCCGAGCTATCCAAAAATGTACAAACTATGGTAATGCTAGCAAAATTGTAGAAGTTATGGCCATTTGAACATTGAAAATCTTTAAACTTGATTTTTGGAAAGGCTACTACCCATGCTATAAAATTCGGCACTTTTTCAAATTGACAAATCCTCGGATGTTTATACATTTTTGGAAAGGCTATTACCCCAGCTATCCAAAAATGTACAAACTATGGTAATGCTAGCAAAATTGTAGAAGTTATGGCCATTTGAACATTGAAAATCTTTAAACTTGATTTTTGGAAAGGCTACTACCCATGCTATAAAATTCGGCACTTTTTCAAATTGAGAAATCCTCGGATGTTTATACATTTTTGGAAAGGCTATTACCCATGCTATAAAATTCGGCACTTTTTCAAATTGACAAATCCTCGGATGTTTATACATTTTTGGAAAGGCTATTACCCGAGCTATCCAAAAATGTACAAACTATGGTAATGCTAGCAAAATTGTAGAAGTTATGGCCATTTGAACATTGAAAATCTTTAAACTTGATTTTTGGAAAGGCTACTACCCATGCTATAAAATTCGGCACTTTTTCAAATTGAGAAATCCTCGGATGTTTATACATTTTTGGAAAGGCTATTACCCATGCTATAAAATTCGGCACTTTTTCAAATTGACAAATCCTCGGATGTTTATACATTTTTGGAAAGGCTATTACCCCAGCTATCCAAAAATGTACAAACTATGGTAATGCTAGCAAAATTGTAGAAGTTATGGCCATTTGAACATTGAAAATCTTTAAACTTGATTTTTGGAAAGGCTACTACCCATGCTATAAAATTCGGCACTTTTTCAAATTGACAAATCCTCGGATGTTTATACATTTTTGGAAAGGCTATTACCCGAGCTATCCAAAAATGTACAAACTATGGTAATGCTAGCAAAATTGTAGAAGTTATGGCCATTTGAACATTGAAAATCTTTAAACTTGATTTTTGGAAAGGCTACAAATTCGGCACTTTTTCAAATTGACAAATCCTCGGATGTTTATACATTTTTGGAAAGGCTATTACCCCAGCTATCCAAAAATGTACAAACTATGGTAATGCTAGCAAAATTGTAGAAGTTATGGCCATTTGAACATTGAAAATCTTTAAACTTGATTTTTGGAAAGGCTACAAATTCGGCACTTTTTCAAATTGACAAATCCTCGGATGTTTATACATTTTTGGAAAGGCTATTACCCCAGCTATCCAAAAATGTACAAACTATGGTAATGCTAGCAAAATTGTAGAAGTTATGGCCATTTGAACATTGAAAATCTTTAAACTTGATTTTTGGAAAGGCTACTACCCATGCTATAAAATTCGGCACTTTTTCAAATTGACAAATCCTCGGATGTTTATACATTTTTGGAAAGGCTATTACCCATGCTATAAAATTCGGCACTTTTTCAAATTGACAAATCCTCGGATGTTTATACATTTTTGGAAAGGCTATTACCCGAGCTATCCAAAAATGTACAAACTATGGTAATGCTAGCAAAATTGTAGAAGTTATGGCCATTTGAACATTGAAAATCTTTAAACTTGATTTTTGGAAAGGCTACTACCCATGCTATAAAATTCGGCACTTTTTCAAATTGAGAAATCCTCGGATGTTTATACATTTTTGGAAAGGCTATTACCCATGCTATAAAATTCGGCACTTTTTCAAATTGACAAATCCTCGGATGTTTACACATTTTTGGAAAGGCTATTACCCCAGCTATCCAAAAATGTACAAACTATGGTAATGCTAGCAAAATTGTAGAAGTTATGGCCATTTGAACATTGAAAATCTTTAAACTTGATTTTTGGAAAGGCTACTACCCATGCTATAAAATTCGGCACTTTTTCAAATTGACAAATCCTCGGATGTTTATACATTTTTGGAAAGGCTATTACCCGAGCTATCCAAAAATGTACAAACTATGGTAATGCTAGCAAAATTGTAGAAGTTATGGCCATTTGAACATTGAAAATCTTTAAACTTGATTTTTGGAAAGGCTACTACCCATGCTATAAAATTCGGCACTTTTTCAAATTGACAAATCCTCGGATGTTTATACATTTTTGGAAAGGCTATTACCCGAGCTATCCAAAAATGTACAAACTATGACAATGCTAGCAAAATTGTAGAAGTTATGGCCATTTGAACATTGAAAATCTTTAAACTTGATTTTTGGAAAGGCTACTACCCATGCTATAAAATTCGGCACTTTTTCAAATTGACAAATCCTCGGATGTTTATACATTTTTGGAAAGGCTATTACCCCAGCTATCCAAAAATGTACAAACTATGGTAATGCTAGCAAAATTGTAGAAGTTATGGCCATTTGAACATTGAAAATCTTTAAACTTGATTTTTGGAAAGGCTACTACCCATGCTATAAAATTCGGCACTTTTTCAAATTGAGAAATCCTCGGATGTTTATACATTTTTGGAAAGGCTATTACCCATGCTATAAAATTCGGCACTTTTTCAAATTGACAAATCCTCGGATGTTTATACATTTTTGGAAAGGCTATTACCCGAGCTATCCAAAAATGTACAAACTATGGTAATGCTAGCAAAATTGTAGAAGTTATGGCCATTTGAACATTGAAAATCTTTAAACTTGATTTTTGGAAAGGCTACTACCCATGCTATAAAATTCGGCACTTTTTCAAATTGACAAATCCTCGGATGTTTATACATTTTTGGAAAGGCTATTACCCGAGCTATCCAAAAATGTACAAACTATGGTAATGCTAGCAAAATTGTAGAAGTTATGGCCATTTGAACATTGAAAATCTTTAAACTTGATTTTTGGAAAGGCTACTACCCATGCTATAAAATTCGGCACTTTTTCAAATTGACAAATCCTCGGATGTTTATACATTTTTGGAAAGGCTATTACCCCAGCTATCCAAAAATGTACAAACTATGGTAATGCTAGCAAAATTGTAGAAGTTATGGCCATTTGAACATTGAAAATCTTTAAACTTGATTTTTGGAAAGGCTACTACCCATGCTATAAAATTCGGCACTTTTTCAAATTGAGAAATCCTCGGATGTTTATACATTTTTGGAAAGGCTATTACCCATGCTATAAAATTCGGCACTTTTTCAAATTGACAAATCCTCGGATGTTTATACATTTTTGGAAAGGCTATTACCCCAGCTATCCAAAAATGTACAAACTATGGTAATGCTAGCAAAATTGTAGAAGTTATGGCCATTTGAACATTGAAAATCTTTAAACTTGATTTTTGGAAAGGCTACTACCCATGCTATAAAATTCGGCACTTTTTCAAATTGACAAATCCTCGGATGTTTATACATTTTTGGAAAGGCTATTACCCGAGCTATCCAAAAATGTACAAACTATGGTAATGCTAGCAAAATTGTAGAAGTTATGGCCATTTGAACATTGAAAATCTTTAAACTTGATTTTTGGAAAGGCTACAAATTCGGCACTTTTTCAAATTGACAAATCCTCGGATGTTTATACATTTTTGGAAAGGCTATTACCCCAGCTATCCAAAAATGTACAAACTATGGTAATGCTAGCAAAATTGTAGAAGTTATGGCCATTTGAACATTGAAAATCTTTAAACTTGATTTTTGGAAAGGCTACAAATTCGGCACTTTTTCAAATTGACAAATCCTCGGATGTTTATACATTTTTGGAAAGGCTATTACCCCAGCTATCCAAAAATGTACAAACTATGGTAATGCTAGCAAAATTGTAGAAGTTATGGCCATTTGAACATTGAAAATCTTTAAACTTGATTTTTGGAAAGGCTACTACCCATGCTATAAAATTCGGCACTTTTTCAAATTGACAAATCCTCGGATGTTTATACATTTTTGGAAAGGCTATTACCCGAGCTATCCAAAAATGTATAAACTATGGTAATGCTAGCAAAATTGTAGAAGTTATGGCCATTTGAACATTGAAAATCTTTAAACTTGATTTTTGGAAAGGCTACTACCCATGCTATAAAATTCGGCACTTTTTTCAAATTGACAAATCCTCGGATGTTTATACATTTTTGGAAAGGCTATTATCCCAGCTATCCAAAAATGTACAAACTATGGTAATGCTAGCAAAATTGTAGAAGTTATGGCCATTTGAACATTGAAAATCTTTAAACTTGATTTTTGGAAAGGCTACTACCCATGCTATAAAATTCGGCACTTTTTCAAATTGACAAATCCTCGGATGTTTATACATTTTTGGAAAGGCTATTACCCGAGCTATCCAAAAATGTACAAACTATGGTAATGCTAGCAAAATTGTAGAAGTTATGGCCATTTGAACATTGAAAATCTTTAAACTTGATTTTTGGAAAGGCTACAAATTCGGCACTTTTTCAAATTGACAAATCCTCGGATGTTTATACATTTTTGGAAAGGCTATTACCCCAGCTATCCAAAAATGTACAAACTATGGTAATGCTAGCAAAATTGTAGAAGTTATGGCCATTTGAACATTGAAAATCTTTAAACTTGATTTTTGGAAAGGCTACTACCCATGCTATAAAATTCGGCACTTTTTCAAATTGACAAATCCTCGGATGTTTATACATTTTTGGAAAGGCTATTACCCGAGCTATCCAAAAATGTACAAACTATGGTAATGCTAGCAAAATTGTAGAAGTTATGGCCATTTGAACATTGAAAATCTTTAAACTTGATTTTTGGAAAGGCTACTACCCATGCTATAAAATTCGGCACTTTTTCAAATTGAGAAATCCTCGGATGTTTATACATTTTTGGAAAGGCTATTACCCATGCTATAAAATTCGGCACTTTTTCAAATTGACAAATCCTCGGATGTTTATACATTTTTGGAAAGGCTATTACCCCAGCTATCCAAAAATGTACAAACTATGGTAATGCTAGCAAAATTGTAGAAGTTATGGCCATTTGAACATTGAAAATCTTTAAACTTGATTTTTGGAAAGGCTACTACCCATGCTATAAAATTCGGCACTTTTTCAAATTGACAAATCCTCGGATGTTTATACATTTTTGGAAAGGCTATTACCCGAGCTATCCAAAAATGTACAAACTATGGTAATGCTAGCAAAATTGTAGAAGTTATGGCCATTTGAACATTGAAAATCTTTAAACTTGATTTGTGGAAAGGCTACAAATTCGGCACTTTTTCAAATTGACAAATCCTCGGATGTTTATACATTTTTGGAAAGGCTATTACCCCAGCTATCCAAAAATGTACAAACTATGGTAATGCTAGCAAAATTGTAGAAGTTATGGCCATTTGAACATTGAAAATCTTTAAACTTGATTTTTGGAAAGGCTACAAATTCGGCACTTTTTCAAATTGACAAATCCTCGGATGTTTATACATTTTTGGAAAGGCTATTACCCCAGCTATCCAAAAATGTACAAACTATGGTAATGCTAGCAAAATTGTAGAAGTTATGGCCATTTGAACATTGAAAATCTTTAAACTTGATTTTTGGAAAGGCTACTACCCATGCTATAAAATTCGGCACTTTTTCAAATTGACAAATCCTCGGATGTTTATACATTTTTGGAAAGGCTATTACCCGAGCTATCCAAAAATGTATAAACTATGGTAATGCTAGCAAAATTGTAGAAGTTATGGCCATTTGAACATTGAAAATCTTTAAACTTGATTTTTGGAAAGGCTACTACCCATGCTATAAAATTCGGCACTTTTTTCAAATTGACAAATCCTCGGATGTTTATACATTTTTGGAAAGGCTATTATCCCAGCTATCCAAAAATGTACAAACTATGGTAATGCTAGCAAAATTGTAGAAGTTATGGCCATTTGAACATTGAAAATCTTTAAACTTGATTTTTGGAAAGGCTACTACCCATGCTATAAAATTCGGCACTTTTTCAAATTGACAAATCCTCGGATGTTTATACATTTTTGGAAAGGCTATTACCCGAGCTATCCAAAAATGTACAAACTATGGTAATGCTAGCAAAATTGTAGAAGTTATGGCCATTTGAACATTGAAAATCTTTAAACTTGATTTTTGGAAAGGCTACTACCCATGCTATAAAATTCGGCACTTTTTCAAATTGAGAAATCCTCGGATGTTTATACATTTTTGGAAAGGCTATTACCCATGCTATAAAATTCGGCACTTTTTCAAATTGACAAATCCTCGGATGTTTATACATTTTTGGAAAGGCTATTACCCCAGCTATCCAAAAATGTACAAACTATGGTAATGCTAGCAAAATTGTAGAAGTTATGGCCATTTGAACATTGAAAATCTTTAAACTTGATTTTTGGAAAGGCTACAAATTCGGCACTTTTTCAAATTGACAAATCCTCGGATGTTTATACATTTTTGGAAAGGCTATTACCCCAGCTATCCAAAAATGTACAAACTATGGTAATGCTAGCAAAATTGTAGAAGTTATGGCCATTTGAACATTGAAAATCTTTAAACTTGATTTTTGGAAAGGCTACTACCCATGCTATAAAATTCGGCACTTTTTCAAATTGACAAATCCTCGGATGTTTATACATTTTTGGAAAGGCTATTACCCGAGCTATCCAAAAATGTATAAACTATGGTAATGCTAGCAAAATTGTAGAAGTTATGGCCATTTGAACATTGAAAATCTTTAAACTTGATTTTTGGAAAGGCTACTACCCATGCTATAAAATTCGGCACTTTTTTCAAATTGACAAATCCTCGGATGTTTATACATTTTTGGAAAGGCTATTATCCCAGCTATCCAAAAATGTACAAACTATGGTAATGCTAGCAAAATTGTAGAAGTTATGGCCATTTGAACATTGAAAATCTTTAAACTTGATTTTTGGAAAGGCTACTACCCATGCTATAAAATTCGGCACTTTTTCAAATTGACAAATCCTCGGATGTTTATACATTTTTGGAAAGGCTATTACCCGAGCTATCCAAAAATGTACAAACTATGGTAATGCTAGCAAAATTGTAGAAGTTATGGCCATTTGAACATTGAAAATCTTTAAACTTGATTTTTGGAAAGGCTACTACCCATGCTATAAAATTCGGCACTTTTTCAAATTGAGAAATCCTCGGATGTTTATACATTTTTGGAAAGGCTATTACCCATGCTATAAAATTCGGCACTTTTTCAAATTGACAAATCCTCGGATGTTTATACATTTTTGGAAAGGCTATTACCCGAGCTATCCAAAAATGTATAAACTATGGTAATGCTAGCAAAATTGTAGAAGTTATGGCCATTTGAACATTGAAAATCTTTAAACTTGATTTTTGGAAAGGCTACTACCCATGCTATAAAATTCGGCACTTTTTCAAATTGACAAATCCTCGGATGTTTATACATTTTTGGAAAGGCTATTACCCCAGCTATCCAAAAATGTACAAACTATGGTAATGCTAGCAAAATTGTAGAAGTTATGGCCATTTGAACATTGAAAATCTTTAAACTTGATTTTTGGAAAGGCTACTACCCATGCTATAAAATTCGGCACTTTTTCAAATTGACAAATCCTCGGATGTTTATACATTTTTGGAAAGGCTATTACCCCAGCTATCCAAAAATGTACAAACTATGGTAATGCTAGCAAAATTGTAGAAGTTATGGCCATTTGAACATTGAAAATCTTTAAACTTGATTTTTGGAAAGGCTACTACCCATGCTATAAAATTCGGCACTTTTTCAAATTGAGAAATCCTCGGATGTTTATACATTTTTGGAAAGGCTATTACCCATGCTATAAAATTCGGCACTTTTTCAAATTGACAAATCCTCGGATGTTTATACATTTTTGGAAAGGCTATTACCCATGCTATAAAATTCGGCACTTTTTCAAATTGACAAATCCTCGGATGTTTATACATTTTTGGAAAGGCTATTACCCCAGCTATCCAAAAATGTACAAACTATGGTAATGCTAGCAAAATTGTAGAAGTTATGGCCATTTGAACATTGAAAATCTTTAAACTTGATTTTTGGAAAGGCTACTACCCATGCTATAAAATTCGGCACTTTTTCAAATTGAGAAATCCTCGGATGTTTATACATTTTTGGAAAGGCTATTACCCATGCTATAAAATTCGGCACTTTTTCAAATTGACAAATCCTCGGATGTTTATACATTTTTGGAAAGGCTATTACCCCAGCTATCCAAAAATGTACAAACTATGGTAATGCTAGCAAAATTGTAGAAGTTATGGCCATTTGAACATTGAAAATCTTTAAACTTGATTTTTGGAAAGGCTACAAATTCGGCACTTTTTCAAATTGACAAATCCTCGGATGTTTATACATTTTTGGAAAGGCTATTACCCCAGCTATCCAAAAATGTACAAACTATGGTAATGCTAGCAAAATTGTAGAAGTTATGGCCATTTGAACATTGAAAATCTTTAAACTTGATTTTTGGAAAGGCTACTACCCATGCTATAAAATTCGGCACTTTTTCAAATTGACAAATCCTCGGATGTTTATACATTTTTGGAAAGGCTATTACCCGAGCTATCCAAAAATGTATAAACTATGGTAATGCTAGCAAAATTGTAGAAGTTATGGCCATTTGAACATTGAAAATCTTTAAACTTGATTTTTGGAAAGGCTACTACCCATGCTATAAAATTCGGCACTTTTTTCAAATTGACAAATCCTCGGATGTTTATACATTTTTGGAAAGGCTATTATCCCAGCTATCCAAAAATGTACAAACTATGGTAATGCTAGCAAAATTGTAGAAGTTATGGCCATTTGAACATTGAAAATCTTTAAACTTGATTTTTGGAAAGGCTACTACCCATGCTATAAAATTCGGCACTATTTCAAATTGACAAATCCTCGGATGTTTATACATTTTTGGAAAGGCTATTACCCGAGCTATCCAAAAATGTACAAACTATGGTAATGCTAGCAAAATTGTAGAAGTTATGGCCATTTGAACATTGAAAATCTTTAAACTTGATTTTTGGAAAGGCTACTACCCATGCTATAAAATTCGGCACTTTTTCAAATTGAGAAATCCTCGGATGTTTATACATTTTTGGAAAGGCTATTACCCATGCTATAAAATTCGGCACTTTTTCAAATTGACAAATCCTCGGATGTTTATACATTTTTGGAAAGGCTATTACCCGAGCTATCCAAAAATGTACAAACTATGGTAATGCTAGCAAAATTGTAGAAGTTATGGCCATTTGAACATTGAAAATCTTTAAACTTGATTTTTGGAAAGGCTACTACCCATGCTATAAAATTCGGCACTTTTTTCAAATTGACAAATCCTCGGATGTTTATACATTTTTGGAAAGGCTATTATCCCAGCTATCCAAAAATGTACAAACTATGGTAATGCTAGCAAAATTGTAGAAGTTATGGCCATTTGAACATTGAAAATCTTTAAACTTGATTTTTGGAAAGGCTACTACCCATGCTATAAAATTCGGCACTTTTTCAAATTGACAAATCCTCGGATGTTTATACATTTTTGGAAAGGCTATTACCCGAGCTATCCAAAAATGTACAAACTATGGTAATGCTAGCAAAATTGTAGAAGTTATGGCCATTTGAACATTGAAAATCTTTAAACTTGATTTTTGGAAAGGCTACTACCCATGCTATAAAATTCGGCACTTTTTCAAATTGAGAAATCCTCGGATGTTTATACATTTTTGGAAAGGCTATTACCCATGCTATAAAATTCGGCACTTTTTCAAATTGACAAATCCTCGGATGTTTATACATTTTTGGAAAGGCTATTACCCCAGCTATCCAAAAATGTACAAACTATGGTAATGCTAGCAAAATTGTAGAAGTTATGGCCATTTGAACATTGAAAATCTTTAAACTTGATTTTTGGAAAGGCTACAAATTCGGCACTTTTTCAAATTGACAAATCCTCGGATGTTTATACATTTTTGGAAAGGCTATTACCCCAGCTATCCAAAAATGTACAAACTATGGTAATGCTAGCAAAATTGTAGAAGTTATGGCCATTTGAACATTGAAAATCTTTAAACTTGATTTTTGGAAAGGCTACTACCCATGCTATAAAATTCGGCACTTTTTCAAATTGACAAATCCTCGGATGTTTATACATTTTTGGAAAGGCTATTACCCGAGCTATCCAAAAATGTATAAACTATGGTAATGCTAGCAAAATTGTAGAAGTTATGGCCATTTGAACATTGAAAATCTTTAAACTTGATTTTTGGAAAGGCTACTACCCATGCTATAAAATTCGGCACTTTTTTCAAATTGACAAATCCTCGGATGTTTATACATTTTTGGAAAGGCTATTATCCCAGCTATCCAAAAATGTACAAACTATGGTAATGCTAGCAAAATTGTAGAAGTTATGGCCATTTGAACATTGAAAATCTTTAAACTTGATTTTTGGAAAGGCTACTACCCATGCTATAAAATTCGGCACTTTTTCAAATTGACAAATCCTCGGATGTTTATACATTTTTGGAAAGGCTATTACCCGAGCTATCCAAAAATGTACAAACTATGGTAATGCTAGCAAAATTGTAGAAGTTATGGCCATTTGAACATTGGAAATCTTTAAACTTGATTTTTGGAAAGGCTACTACCCATGCTATAAAATTCGGCACTTTTTCAAATTGAGAAATCCTCGGATGTTTATACATTTTTGGAAAGGCTATTACCCATGCTATAAAATTCGGCACTTTTTCAAATTGACAAATCCTCGGATGTTTATACATTTTTGGAAAGGCTATTACCCGAGCTATCCAAAAATGTATAAACTATGGTAATGCTAGCAAAATTGTAGAAGTTATGGCCATTTGAACATTGAAAATCTTTAAACTTGATTTTTGGAAAGGCTACTACCCATGCTATAAAATTCGGCACTTTTTCAAATTGACAAATCCTCGGATGTTTATACATTTTTGGAAAGGCTATTACCCGAGCTATCCAAAAATGTATAAACTATGGTAATGCTAGCAAAATTGTAGAAGTTATGGCCATTTGAACATTGAAAATCTTTAAACTTGATTTTTGGAAAGGCTACTACCCATGCTATAAAATTCGGCACTTTTTTCAAATTGACAAATCCTCGGATGTTTATACATTTTTGGAAAGGCTATTACCCCAGCTATCCAAAAATGTACAAACTATGGTAATGCTAGCAAAATTGTAGAAGTTATGGCCATTTGAACATTGAAAATCTTTAAACTTGATTTTTGGAAAGGCTACTACCCATGCTATAAAATTCGGCACTTTTTCAAATTGACAAATCCTCGGATGTTTATACATTTTTGGAAAGGCTATTACCCGAGCTATCCAAAAATGTACAAACTATGGTAATGCTAGCAAAATTGTAGAAGTTATGGCCATTTGAACATTGAAAATCTTTAAACTTGATTTTTGGAAAGGCTACTACCCATGCTATAAAATTCGGCACTTTTTCAAATTGAGAAATCCTCGGATGTTTATACATTTTTGGAAAGGCTATTACCCATGCTATAAAATTCGGCACTTTTTCAAATTGACAAATCCTCGGATGTTTATACATTTTTGGAAAGGCTATTACCCATGCTATAAAATTCGGCACTTTTTCAAATTGAGAAATCCTCGGATGTTTATACATTTTTGGAAAGGCTATTACCCATGCTATAAAATTCGGCACTTTTTCAAATTGACAAATCCTCGGATGTTTATACATTTTTGGAAAGGCTATTACCCGAGCTATCCAAAAATGTATAAACTATGGTAATGCTAGCAAAATTGTAGAAGTTATGGTCATTTGAACATTGAAAATCTTTAAACTTGATTTTTGGAAAGGCTACTACCCATGCTATAAAATTCGGCACTTTTTCAAATTGACAAATCCTCGGATGTTTATACATTTTTGGAAAGGCTATTACCCGAGCTATCCAAAAATGTATAAACTATGGTAATGCTAGCAAAATTGTAGAAGTTATGGCCATTTGAACATTGAAAATCTTTAAACTTGATTTTTGGAAAGGCTACTACCCATGCTATAAAATTCGGCACTTTTTCAAATTGACAAATCCTCGGATGTTTATACATTTTTGGAAAGGCTATTACCCATGCTATAAAATTCGGCACTTTTTCAAATTGACAAATCCTCGGATGTTTATACATTTTTGGAAAGGCTATTACCCGAGCTATCCAAAAATGTATAAACTATGGTAATGCTAGCAAAATTGTAGAAGTTATGGCCATTTGAACATTGAAAATCTTTAAACTTGATTTTTGGAAAGGCTACTACCCATGCTATAAAATTCGGCACTTTTTCAAATTGACAAATCCTCGGATGTTTATACATTTTTGGAAAGGCTATTACCCATGCTATAAAATTCGGCACTTTTTCAAATTGACAAATCCTCGGATGTTTATACATTTTTGGAAAGGCTATTACCCGAGCTATCCAAAAATGTATAAACTATGGTAATGCTAGCAAAATTGTAGAAGTTATGGCCATTTGAAATTGAAAATCTATAAACTTGATTTTTGGAAAGGCTATTACCCATGCTATAAAATTCGGCACTTTTTCAAATTGACAAATCCTCGGATGTTTATACATTTTTGGAAAGGCTATTACCCGAGCTATCCAAAAATGTATAAACTATGGTAAGGCTATTACCCGAGCTATCCAAAAATGTATAAACTATGGTAATGCTAGCAAAATTGTAGAAGTTATGGCCATTTGAACATTGAAAATCTTTAAACTTGATTTTTGCTATAAAATTCGGCACTTTTTCAAATTGAACATAAAATTCGGCACTTTTTTCAAATTGACAAATCCTCGGATGTTTATACATTTTTGGAAAGGCTATTACCCGAGCTATCCAAAAATGTACAAACTATGGTAATGCTAGCAAAATTGTAGAAGTTATGGCCATTTGAACATTGAAAATCTTTAAACTTGATTTTTGGAAAGGCTACTACCCATGCTATAAAATTCGGCACTTTTTCAAATTGACAAATCCTCGGATGTTTATACATTTTTGGAAAGGCTATTACCCGAGCTATCCAAAAATGTATAAACTATGGTAATGCTAGCAAAATTGTAGAAGTTATGGCCATTTGAACATTGAAAATCTTTAAACTTGATTTTTGGAAAGGCTACTACCCATGCTATAAAATTCGGCACTTTTTTCAAATTGACAAATCCTCGGATGTTTATACATTTTTGGAAAGGCTATTACCCCAGCTATCCAAAAATGTACAAACTATGGTAATGCTAGCAAAATTGTAGAAGTTATGGCCATTTGAACATTGAAAATCTTTAAACTTGATTTTTGGAAAGGCTACTACCCATGCTATAAAATTCGGCACTTTTTCAAATTGACAAATCCTCGGATGTTTATACATTTTTGGAAAGGCTATTACCCATGCTATAAAATTCGGCACTTTTTCAAATTGAGAAATCCTCGGATGTTTATACATTTTTGGAAAGGCTATTACCCATGCTATAAAATTCGGCACTTTTTCAAATTGACAAATCCTCGGATGTTTATACATTTTTGGAAAGGCTATTACCCGAGCTATCCAAAAATGTATAAACTATGGTAATGCTAGCAAAATTGTAGAAGTTATGGTCATTTGAACATTGAAAATCTTTAAACTTGATTTTTGGAAAGGCTACTACCCATGCTATAAAATTCGGCACTTTTTCAAATTGACAAATCCTCGGATGTTTATACATTTTTGGAAAGGCTATTACCCGAGCTATCCAAAAATGTATAAACTATGGTAATGCTAGCAAAATTGTAGAAGTTATGGCCATTTGAACATTGAAAATCTTTAAACTTGATTTTTGGAAAGGCTACTACCCATGCTATAAAATTCGGCACTTTTTCAAATTGACAAATCCTCGGATGTTTATACATTTTTGGAAAGGCTATTACCCATGCTATAAAATTCGGCACTTTTTCAAATTGACAAATCCTCGGATGTTTATACATTTTTGGAAAGGCTATTACCCGAGCTATCCAAAAATGTATAAACTATGGTAATGCTAGCAAAATTGTAGAAGTTATGGCCATTTGAACATTGAAAATCTTTAAACTTGATTTTTGGAAAGGCTACTACCCATGCTATAAAATTCGGCACTTTTTCAAATTGACAAATCCTCGGATGTTTATACATTTTTGGAAAGGCTATTACCCATGCTATAAAATTCGGCACTTTTTCAAATTGACAAATCCTCGGATGTTTATACATTTTTGGAAAGGCTATTACCCGAGCTATCCAAAAATGTATAAACTATGGTAATGCTAGCAAAATTGTAGAAGTTATGGCCATTTGAAATTGAAAATCTATAAACTTGATTTTTGGAAAGGCTATTACCCATGCTATAAAATTCGGCACTTTTTCAAATTGACAAATCCTCGGATGTTTATACATTTTTGGAAAGGCTATTACCCGAGCTATCCAAAAATGTATAAACTATGGTAAGGCTATTACCCGAGCTATCCAAAAATGTATAAACTATGGTAATGCTAGCAAAATTGTAGAAGTTATGGCCATTTGAACATTGAAAATCTTTAAACTTGATTTTTGCTATAAAATTCGGCACTTTTTCAAATTGAACATAAAATTCGGCACTTTTTTCAAATTGACAAATCCTCGGATGTTTATACATTTTTGGAAAGGCTATTACCCGAGCTATCCAAAAATGTACAAACTATGGTAATGCTAGCAAAATTGTAGAAGTTATGGCCATTTGAACATTGAAAATCTTTAAACTTGATTTTTGGAAAGGCTACTACCCATGCTATAAAATTCGGCACTTTTTCAAATTGAACATAAAATTCGGCACTTTTTTCAAATTGACAAATCCTCGGATGTTTATACATTTTTGGAAAGGCTATTACCCGAGCTATCCAAAAATGTACAAACTATGGTAATGCTAGCAAAATTGTAGAAGTTATGGCCATTTGAAATTTAAAATCTATAAACTTGATTTTTGGAAAGGCTATTACCCATGCTATAAAATTCGGCACTTTTTCAAATTGACAAATCCTCGGATGTTTATACATTTTTGGAAAGGCTATTACCCGAGCTATCCAAAAATGTATAAACTATGGTAAGGCTATTACCCGAGCTATCCAAAAATGTATAAACTATGGTAATGCTAGCAAAATTGTAGAAGTTATGGCCATTTGAACATTGAAAATCTTTAAACTTGATTTTTGCTATAAAATTCGGCACTTTTTCAAATTGAACATAAAATTCGGCACTTTTTTCAAATTGACAAATCCTCGGATGTTTATACATTTTTGGAAAGGCTATTACCCGAGCTATCCAAAAATGTACAAACTATGGTAATGCTAGCAAAATTGTAGAAGTTATGGCCATTTGAACATTGAAAATCTTTAAACTTGATTTTTGGAAAGGCTACTACCCATGCTATAAAATTCGGCACTTTTTCAAATTGACAAATCCTCGGATGTTTATACATTTTTGGAAAGGCTATTACCCGAGCTATCCAAAAATGTATAAACTATGGTAATGCTAGCAAAATTGTAGAAGTTATGGCCATTTGAACATTGAAAATCTTTAAACTTGATTTTTGGAAAGGCTACTACCCATGCTATAAAATTCGGCACTTTTTCAAATTGACAAATCCTCGGATGTTTATACATTTTTGGAAAGGCTATTACCCGAGCTATCCAAAAATGTATAAACTATGGTAATGCTAGCAAAATTGTAGAAGTTATGGCCATTTGAACATTGAAAATCTTTAAACTTGATTTTTGGAAAGGCTACTACCCATGCTATAAAATTCGGCACTTTTTTCAAATTGACAAATCCTCGGATGTTTATACATTTTTGGAAAGGCTATTACCCCAGCTATCCAAAAATGTACAAACTATGGTAATGCTAGCAAAATTGTAGAAGTTATGGCCATTTGAACATTGAAAATCTTTAAACTTGATTTTTGGAAAGGCTACTACCCATGCTATAAAATTCGGCACTTTTTCAAATTGACAAATCCTCGGATGTTTATACATTTTTGGAAAGGCTATTACCCATGCTATAAAATTCGGCACTTTTTCAAATTGACAAATCCTCGGATGTTTATACATTTTTGGAAAGGCTATTACCCGAGCTATCCAAAAATGTATAAACTATGGTAATGCTAGCAAAATTGTAGAAGTTATGGCCATTTGAACATTGAAAATCTTTAAACTTGATTTTTGGAAAGGCTACTACCCATGCTATAAAATTCGGCACTTTTTCAAATTGACAAATCCTCGGATGTTTATACATTTTTGGAAAGGCTATTACCCGAGCTATCCAAAAATGTATAAACTATGGTAATGCTAGCAAAATTGTAGAAGTTATGGCCATTTGAAATTGAAAATCTATAAACTTGATTTTTGGAAAGGCTATTACCCATGCTATAAAATTCGGCACTTTTTCAAATTGACAAATCCTCGGATGTTTATACATTTTTGGAAAGGCTATTACCCGAGCTATCCAAAAATGTATAAACTATGGTAATGCTAGCAAAATTGTAGAAGTTATGGCCATTTGAACATTGAAAATCTTTAAACTTGATTTTTGGAAAGGCTACTACCCATGCTATAAAATTCGGCACTTTTTCAAATTGACAAATCCTCGGATGTTTATACATTTTTGGAAAGGCTATTACCCGAGCTATCCAAAAATGTATAAACTATGGTAATGCTAGCAAAATTGTAGAAGTTATGGCCATTTGAAATTGAAAATCTATAAACTTGATTTTTGGAAAGGCTATTACCCATGCTATAAAATTCGGCACTTTTTCAAATTGACAAATCCTCGGATGTTTATACATTTTTGGAAAGGCTATTACCCGAGCTATCCAAAAATGTATAAACTATGGTAAGGCTATTACCCGAGCTATCCAAAAATGTATAAACTATGGTAATGCTAGCAAAATTGTAGAAGTTATGGCCATTTGAACATTGAAAATCTTTAAACTTGATTTTTGGAAAGGCTACTACCCATGCTATAAAATTCGGCACTTTTTCAAATTGAGAAATCCTCGGATGTTTATACATTTTTGGAAAGGCTATTACCCATGCTATAAAATTCGGCACTTTTTCAAATTGACAAATCCTCGGATGTTTATACATTTTTGGAAAGGCTATTACCCGAGCTATCCAAAAATGTATAAACTATGGTAATGCTAGCAAAATTGTAGAAGTTATGGCCATTTGAACATTGAAAATCTTTAAACTTGATTTTTGGAAAGGCTACTACCCATGCTATAAAATTCGGCACTTTTTCAAATTGAGAAATCCTCGGATGTTTATACATTTTTGGAAAGGCTATTACCCATGCTATAAAATTCGGCACTTTTTCAAATTGACAAATCCTCGGATGTTTATACATTTTTGGAAAGGCTATTACCCATGCTATAAAATTCGGCACTTTTTCAAATTGAGAAATCCTCGGATGTTTATACATTTTTGGAAAGGCTATTACCCATGCTATAAAATTCGGCACTTTTTCAAATTGACAAATCCTCGGATGTTTATACATTTTTGGAAAGGCTATTACCCGAGCTATCCAAAAATGTATAAACTATGGTAATGCTAGCAAAATTGTAGAAGTTATGGTCATTTGAACATTGAAAATCTTTAAACTTGATTTTTGGAAAGGCTACTACCCATGCTATAAAATTCGGCACTTTTTCAAATTGACAAATCCTCGGATGTTTATACATTTTTGGAAAGGCTATTACCCGAGCTATCCAAAAATGTATAAACTATGGTAATGCTAGCAAAATTGTAGAAGTTATGGCCATTTGAACATTGAAAATCTTTAAACTTGATTTTTGGAAAGGCTACTACCCATGCTATAAAATTCGGCACTTTTTCAAATTGACAAATCCTCGGATGTTTATACATTTTTGGAAAGGCTATTACCCATGCTATAAAATTCGGCACTTTTTCAAATTGACAAATCCTCGGATGTTTATACATTTTTGGAAAGGCTATTACCCGAGCTATCCAAAAATGTATAAACTATGGTAATGCTAGCAAAATTGTAGAAGTTATGGCCATTTGAACATTGAAAATCTTTAAACTTGATTTTTGGAAAGGCTACTACCCATGCTATAAAATTCGGCACTTTTTCAAATTGACAAATCCTCGGATGTTTATACATTTTTGGAAAGGCTATTACCCATGCTATAAAATTCGGCACTTTTTCAAATTGACAAATCCTCGGATGTTTATACATTTTTGGAAAGGCTATTACCCGAGCTATCCAAAAATGTATAAACTATGGTAATGCTAGCAAAATTGTAGAAGTTATGGCCATTTGAAATTGAAAATCTATAAACTTGATTTTTGGAAAGGCTATTACCCATGCTATAAAATTCGGCACTTTTTCAAATTGACAAATCCTCGGATGTTTATACATTTTTGGAAAGGCTATTACCCGAGCTATCCAAAAATGTATAAACTATGGTAAGGCTATTACCCGAGCTATCCAAAAATGTATAAACTATGGTAATGCTAGCAAAATTGTAGAAGTTATGGCCATTTGAACATTGAAAATCTTTAAACTTGATTTTTGCTATAAAATTCGGCACTTTTTCAAATTGAACATAAAATTCGGCACTTTTTTCAAATTGACAAATCCTCGGATGTTTATACATTTTTGGAAAGGCTATTACCCCAGCTATCCAAAAATGTACAAACTATGGTAATGCTAGCAAAATTGTAGAAGTTATGGCCATTTGAACATTGAAAATCTTTAAACTTGATTTTTGGAAAGGCTACTACCCATGCTATAAAATTCGGCACTTTTTCAAATTGACAAATCCTCGGATGTTTATACATTTTTGGAAAGGCTATTACCCGAGCTATCCAAAAATGTATAAACTATGGTAATGCTAGCAAAATTGTAGAAGTTATGGCCATTTGAACATTGAAAATCTTTAAACTTGATTTTTGGAAAGGCTACTACCCATGCTATAAAATTCGGCACTTTTTCAAATTGACAAATCCTCGGATGTTTATACATTTTTGGAAAGGCTATTACCCGAGCTATCCAAAAATGTATAAACTATGGTAATGCTAGCAAAATTGTAGAAGTTATGGCCATTTGAACATTGAAAATCTTTAAACTTGATTTTTGGAAAGGCTACTACCCATGCTATAAAATTCGGCACTTTTTTCAAATTGACAAATCCTCGGATGTTTATACATTTTTGGAAAGGCTATTACCCCAGCTATCCAAAAATGTACAAACTATGGTAATGCTAGCAAAATTGTAGAAGTTATGGCCATTTGAACATTGAAAATCTTTAAACTTGATTTTTGGAAAGGCTACTACCCATGCTATAAAATTCGGCACTTTTTCAAATTGACAAATCCTCGGATGTTTATACATTTTTGGAAAGGCTATTACCCATGCTATAAAATTCGGCACTTTTTCAAATTGACAAATCCTCGGATGTTTATACATTTTTGGAAAGGCTATTACCCGAGCTATCCAAAAATGTATAAACTATGGTAATGCTAGCAAAATTGTAGAAGTTATGGCCATTTGAACATTGAAAATCTTTAAACTTGATTTTTGGAAAGGCTACTACCCATGCTATAAAATTCGGCACTTTTTCAAATTGACAAATCCTCGGATGTTTATACATTTTTGGAAAGGCTATTACCCGAGCTATCCAAAAATGTATAAACTATGGTAATGCTAGCAAAATTGTAGAAGTTATGGCCATTTGAAATTGAAAATCTATAAACTTGATTTTTGGAAAGGCTATTACCCATGCTATAAAATTCGGCACTTTTTCAAATTGACAAATCCTCGGATGTTTATACATTTTTGGAAAGGCTATTACCCGAGCTATCCAAAAATGTATAAACTATGGTAATGCTAGCAAAATTGTAGAAGTTATGGCCATTTGAACATTGAAAATCTTTAAACTTGATTTTTGGAAAGGCTACTACCCATGCTATAAAATTCGGCACTTTTTCAAATTGACAAATCCTCGGATGTTTATACATTTTTGGAAAGGCTATTACCCGAGCTATCCAAAAATGTATAAACTATGGTAATGCTAGCAAAATTGTAGAAGTTATGGCCATTTGAAATTGAAAATCTATAAACTTGATTTTTGGAAAGGCTATTACCCATGCTATAAAATTCGGCACTTTTTCAAATTGACAAATCCTCGGATGTTTATACATTTTTGGAAAGGCTATTACCCGAGCTATCCAAAAATGTATAAACTATGGTAAGGCTATTACCCGAGCTATCCAAAAATGTATAAACTATGGTAATGCTAGCAAAATTGTAGAAGTTATGGCCATTTGAACATTGAAAATCTTTAAACTTGATTTTTGCTATAAAATTCGGCACTTTTTCAAATTGACAAATCCTCGGATGTTTATACATTTTTGGAAAGGCTATTACCCGAGCTATCCAAAAATGTATAAACTATGGTAATGCTAGCAAAATTGTAGAAGTTATGGCCATTTGAAATTGAAAATCTATAAACTTGATTTTTGGAAAGGCTACTACCCATGCTATAAAATTCGGTACTTTTTTCAAATTGACAAATCCTCGGATGTTTATACATTTTTGGAAAGGCTATTACCCCAACTATCCAAAAATGTACAAACTATGGTAATGCTAGCAAAATTGTAGAAGTTATGGCCATTTGAAATTGAAAATCTATAAACTTGATTTTTGGAAAGGCTACTACCCATGCTATAAAATTCGGCACTTTTTTCAAATTGACAAATCCTCGGATGTTTATACATTTTTGGAAAGGCTATTACCCCAACTATCCAAAAATGTACAAACTATGGTAATGCTAGCAAAATTGTAGAAGTTATGGCCATTTGAAATTGAAAATCTATAAACTTGATTTTTGGAAAGGCTACTACCCATGCTATAAAATTCGGTACTTTTTTCAAATTGACAAATCCTCG
Source organism: Sphenella marginata (assembly GCA_951509765.1). Lineage (NCBI taxonomy): Eukaryota > Metazoa > Arthropoda > Insecta > Diptera > Tephritidae > Sphenella > Sphenella marginata. Next base: position 87,883,682 of record OX608079.1, on the reverse strand, counting down.
GATGTTTATACATTTTTGGAAAGGCTATTACCCCAGCTATCCAAAAATGTAAAAAGTATGGCAATGCTAGCAAAATTGTGGAAGTTATGGCCATTTGAAATTGAAAATCTATAAACTTGATTTTTGGAAAGGCTACTACCCATGCTATAAAATTCGGCACTTTTTTCAAATTGACAAATCCTCGGATGTTTATACATTTTTGGAAAGGCTATTACCCCAGCTATCCAAAAATGTACAAACTATGGTAATGCTAGCAAAATTGTAGAAGTTATGGCCATTTGAAATTGAAAATCTATAAACTTGATTTTTGGAAAGGCTATTACCCATGCTATAAAATTCGGCACTTTTTCAAATTGACAAATCCTCGGATGTTTATACATTTTTGGAAAGGCTATTACCCGAGCTATCCAAAAATGTATAAACTATGGTAATGCTAGCAAAATTGTAGAAGTTATGGCCATTTGAACATTGAAAATCTTTAAACTTGATTTTTGGAAAGGCTACTACCCATGCTATAAAATTCGGCACTTTTTTCAAATTGACAAATCCTCGGATGTTTATACATTTTTGGAAAGGCTATTACCCCAGCTATCCAAAAATGTACAAACTATGGTAATGCTAGCAAAATTGTAGAAGTTATGGCCATTTGAACATTGAAAATCTTTAAACTTGATTTTTGGAAAGGCTACTACCCATGCTATAAAATTCGGCACTTTTTCAAATTGACAAATCCTCGGATGTTTATACATTTTTGGAAAGGCTATTACCCATGCTATAAAATTCGGCACTTTTTCAAATTGACAAATCCTCGGATGTTTATACATTTTTGGAAAGGCTATTACCCGAGCTATCCAAAAATGTATAAACTATGGTAATGCTAGCAAAATTGTAGAAGTTATGGCCATTTGAACATTGAAAATCTTTAAACTTGATTTTTGGGAAGGCTACTACCCATGCTATAAAATTCGGCACTTTTTCAAATTGACAAATCCTCGGATGTTTATACATTTTTGGAAAGGCTATTACCCGAGCTATCCAAAAATGTATAAACTATGGTAATGCTAGCAAAATTGTAGAAGTTATGGCCATTTGAAATTGAAAATCTATAAACTTGATTTTTGGAAAGGCTATTACCCATGCTATAAAATTCGGCACTTTTTCAAATTGACAAATCCTCGGATGTTTATACATTTTTGGAAAGGCTATTACCCGAGCTATCCAAAAATGTATAAACTATGGTAAGGCTATTACCCGAGCTATCCAAAAATGTATAAACTATGGTAATGCTAGCAAAATTGTAGAAGTTATGGCCATTTGAACATTGAAAATCTTTAAACTTGATTTTTGCTATAAAATTCGGCACTTTTTCAAATTGACAAATCCTCGGATGTTTATACATTTTTGGAAAGGCTATTACCCCAACTATCCAAAAATGTACAAACTATGGTAATGCTAGCAAAATTGTAGAAGTTATGGCCATTTGAAATTGAAAATCTATAAACTTGATTTTTGGAAAGGCTACTACCCATGCTATAAAATTCGGCACTTTTTTCAAATTGACAAATCCTCGGATGTTTATACATTTTTGGAAAGGCTATTACCCCAACTATCCAAAAATGTACAAACTATGGTAATGCTAGCAAAATTGTAGAAGTTATGGCCATTTGAAATTGAAAATCTATAAACTTGATTTTTGGAAAGGCTACTACCCATGCTATAAAATTCGGCACTTTTTTCAAATTGACAAATCCTCGGATGTTTATACATTTTTGGAAAGGCTATTACCCCAACTATCCAAAAATGTACAAACTATGGTAATGCTAGCAAAATTGTAGAAGTTATGGCCATTTGAAATTGAAAATCTATAAACTTGATTTTTGGAAAGGCTACTACCCATGCTATAAAATTCGGTACTTTTTTCAAATTGACAAATCCTCGGATGTTTATACATTTTTGGAAAGGCTATTACCCCAGCTATCCAAAAATGTAAAAAGTATGGCAATGCTAGCAAAATTGTGGAAGTTATGGCCATTTGAAATTGAAAATCTATAAACTTGATTTTTGGAAAGGCTACTACCCATGCTATAAAATTCGGCACTTTTTTCAAATTGACAAATCCTCGGATGTTTATACATTTTTGGAAAGGCTATTACCCCAGCTATCCAAAAATGTACAAACTATGGTAATGCTAGCAAAATTGTAGAAGTTATGGCCATTTGAACATTGAAAATCTTTAAACTTGATTTTTGGAAAGGCTACTACCCATGCTATAAAATTCGGCACTTTTTCAAATTGACAAATCCTCGGATGTTTATACATTTTTGGAAAGGCTATTACCCATGCTATAAAATTCGGCACTTTTTCAAATTGACAAATCCTCGGATGTTTATACATTTTTGGAAAGGCTATTACCCGAGCTATCCAAAAATGTATAAACTATGGTAATGCTAGCAAAATTGTAGAAGTTATGGCCATTTGAAATTGAAAATCTTTAAACTTGATTTTTGGAAAGGCTACTACCCATGCTATAAAATTCGGCACTTTTTCAAATTGACAAATCCTCGGATGTTTATACATTTTTGGAAAGGCTATTACCCATGCTATAAAATTCGGCACTTTTTCAAATTGACAAATCCTCGGATGTTTATACATTTTTGGAAAGGCTATTACCCGAGCTATCCAAAAATGTATAAACTATGGTAATGCTAGCAAAATTGTAGAAGTTATGGCCATTTGAACATTGAAAATCTTTAAACTTTATTTTTGGAAAGGCTACTACCCATGCTATAAAATTCGGCACTTTTTCAAATTGACAAATCCTCGGATGTTTATACATTTTTGGAAAGGCTATTACCCGAGCTATCCAAAAATGTATAAACTATGGTAATGCTAGCAAAATTGTAGAAGTTATGGCCATTTGAAATTGAAAATCTATAAACTTGATTTTTGGAAAGGCTATTACCCATGCTATAAAATTCGGCACTTTTTCAAATTGACAAATCCTCGGATGTTTATACATTTTTGGAAAGGCTATTACCCATGCTATAAAATTCGGCACTTTTTCAAATTGACAAATCCTCGGATGTTTATACATTTTTGGAAAGGCTATTACCCGAGCTATCCAAAAATGTATAAACTATGGTAATGCTAGCAAAATTGTAGAAGTTATGGCCATTTGAAATTGAAAATCTTTAAACTTGATTTTTGGAAAGGCTACTACCCATGCTATAAAATTCGGCACTTTTTCAAATTGACAAATCCTCGGATGTTTATACATTTTTGGAAAGGCTATTACCCATGCTATAAAATTCGGCACTTTTTCAAATTGACAAATCCTCGGATGTTTATACATTTTTGGAAAGGCTATTACCCGAGCTATCCAAAAATGTATAAACTATGGTAATGCTAGCAAAATTGTAGAAGTTATGGCCATTTGAACATTGAAAATCTTTAAACTTGATTTTTGGAAAGGCTACTACCCATGCTATAAAATTCGGCACTTTTTCAAATTGACAAATCCTCGGATGTTTATACATTTTTGGAAAGGCTATTACCCGAGCTATCCAAAAATGTATAAACTATGGTAACGCTAGCAAAATTGTAGAAGTTATGGCCATTTGAAATTGAAAATCTATAAACTTGATTTTTGGAAAGGCTATTACCCATGCTATAAAATTCGGCACTTTTTCAAATTGACAAATCCTCGGATGTTTATACATTTTTGGAAAGGCTATTACCCGAGCTATCCAAAAATGTATAAACTATGGTAAGGCTAGCAAAATTGTAGAAGTTATGGCCATTTGAACATTGAAAATCTTTAAACTTGATTTTTGGAAAGGCTACTACCCATGCTATAAAATTCGGCACTTTTTCAAATTGACAAATCCTCGGATGTTTATACATTTTTGGAAAGGCTATTACCCATGCTATAAAATTCGGCACTTTTTCAAATTGACAAATCCTCGGATGTTTATACATTTTTGGAAAGGCTATTACCCGAGCTATCCAAAAATGTATAAACTATGGTAATGCTAGCAAAATTGTAGAAGTTATGGCCATTTGAACATTGAAAATCTTTAAACTTGATTTTTGGAAAGGCTACTACCCATGCTATAAAATTCGGCACTTTTTCAAATTGACAAATCCTCGGATGTTTATACATTTTTGGAAAGGCTATTACCCATGCTATAAAATTCGGCACTTTTTCAAATTGACAAATCCTCGGATGTTTATACATTTTTGGAAAGGCTATTACCCGAGCTATCCAAAAATGTATAAACTATGGTAATGCTAGCAAAATTGTAGAAGTTATGGCCATTTGAACATTGAAAATCTTTAAACTTGATTTTTGGAAAGGCTACTACCCATGCTATAAAATTCGGCACTTTTTCAAATTGACAAATCCTCGGATGTTTATACATTTTTGGAAAGGCTATTACCCATGCTATAAAATTCGGCACTTTTTCAAATTGACAAATCCTCGGATGTTTATACATTTTTGTAAAGGCTATTACCCGAGCTATCCAAAAATGTATAAACTATGGTAATGCTAGCAAAATTGTAGAAGTTATGGCCATTTGAAATTGAAAATCTATAAACTTGATTTTTGGAAAGGCTATTACCCATGCTATAAAATTCGGCACTTTTTCAAATTGACAAATCCTCGGATGTTTATACATTTTTGGAAAGGCTATTACCCGAGCTATCCAAAAATGTATAAACTATGGTAAGGCTAGCAAAATTGTAGAAGTTATGGCCATTTGAACATTGAAAATCTTTAAACTTGATTTTTGGAAAGGCTACTACCCATGCTATAAAATTCGGCACTTTTTCAAATTGACAAATCCTCGGATGTTTATACATTTTTGGAAAGGCTATTACCCATGCTATAAAATTCGGCACTTTTTCAAATTGACAAATCCTCGGATGTTTATACATTTTTGGAAAGGCTATTACCCGAGCTATCCAAAAATGTATAAACTATGGTAATGCTAGCAAAATTGTAGAAGTTATGGCCATTTGAAATTGAAAATCTTTAAACTTGATTTTTGGAAAGGCTACTACCCATGCTATAAAATTCGGCACTTTTTCAAATTGACAAATCCTCGGATGTTTATACATTTTTGGAAAGGCTACTACCCATGCTATAAAATTCGGCACTTTTTCAAATTGACAAATCCTCGGATGTTTATACATTTTTGGAAAGGCTATTACCCGAGCTATCCAAAAATGTATAAACTATGGTAATGCTAGCAAAATTGTAGAAGTTATGGCCATTTGAAATTGAAAATCTATAAACTTGATTTTTGGAAAGGCTATTACCCATGCTATAAAATTCGGCACTTTTTCAAATTGACAAATCCTCGGATGTTTATACATTTTTGGAAAGGCTATTACCCGAGCTATCCAAAAATGTATAAACTATGGTAATGCTAGCAAAATTGTAGAAGTTATGGCCATTTGAAATTGAAAATCTTTAAACTTGATTTTTGGAAAGGCTACTACCCATGCTATAAAATTCGGCACTTTTTCAAATTGACAAATCCTCGGATGTTTATACATTTTTGGAAAGGCTATTACCCATGCTATAAAATTCGGCACTTTTTCAAATTGACAAATCCTCGGATGTTTATACATTTTTGGAAAGGCTATTACCCGAGCTATCCAAAAATGTATAAACTATGGTAATGCTAGCAAAATTGTAGAAGTTATGGCCATTTGAAATTGAAAATCTATAAACTTGATTTTTGGAAAGGCTATTACCCATGCTATAAAATTCGGCACTTTTTCAAATTGACAAATCCTCGGATGTTTATACATTTTTGGAAAGGCTATTACCCGAGCTATCCAAAAATGTATAAACTATGGTAAGGCTATTACCCGAGCTATCCAAAAATGTATAAACTATGGTAATGCTAGCAAAATTGTAGAAGTTATGGCCATTTGAACATTGAAAATCTTTAAACTTGATTTTTGCTATAAAATTCGGCACTTTTTCAAATTGACAAATCCTCGGATGTTTATACATTTTTGGAAAGGCTATTACCCGAGCTATCCAAAAATGTATAAACTATGGTAATGCTAGCAAAATTGTAGAAGTTATGGCCATTTGAAATTGAAAATCTATAAACTTGATTTTTGGAAAGGCTACTACCCATGCTATAAAATTCGGTACTTTTTTCAAATTGACAAATCCTCGGATGTTTATACATTTTTGGAAAGGCTATTACCCCAACTATCCAAAAATGTACAAACTATGGTAATGCTAGCAAAATTGTAGAAGTTATGGCCATTTGAAATTGAAAATCTATAAACTTGATTTTTGGAAAGGCTACTACCCATGCTATAAAATTCGGCACTTTTTTCAAATTGACAAATCCTCGGATGTTTATACATTTTTGGAAAGGCTATTACCCCAACTATCCAAAAATGTACAAACTATGGTAATGCTAGCAAAATTGTAGAAGTTATGGCCATTTGAAATTGAAAATCTATAAACTTGATTTTTGGAAAGGCTACTACCCATGCTATAAAATTCGGTACTTTTTTCAAATTGACAAATCCTCGGATGTTTATACATTTTTGGAAAGGCTATTACCCCAGCTATCCAAAAATGTAAAAAGTATGGCAATGCTAGCAAAATTGTGGAAGTTATGGCCATTTGAAATTGAAAATCTATAAACTTGATTTTTGGAAAGGCTACTACCCATGCTATAAAATTCGGCACTTTTTTCAAATTGACAAATCCTCGGATGTTTATACATTTTTGGAAAGGCTATTACCCCAGCTATCCAAAAATGTACAAACTATGGTAATGCTAGCAAAATTGTAGAAGTTATGGCCATTTGAACATTGAAAATCTTTAAACTTGATTTTTGGAAAGGCTACTACCCATGCTATAAAATTCGGCACTTTTTCAAATTGAGAAATCCTCGGATGTTTATACATTTTTGGAAAGGCTATTACCCATGCTATAAAATTCGGCACTTTTTCAAATTGACAAATCCTCGGATGTTTATACATTTTTGGAAAGGCTATTACCCGAGCTATCCAAAAATGTATAAACTATGGTAATGCTAGCAAAATTGTAGAAGTTATGGCCATTTGAACATTGAAAATCTTTAAACTTGATTTTTGGAAAGGCTACTACCCATGCTATAAAATTCGGCACTTTTTCAAATTGACAAATCCTCGGATGTTTATACATTTTTGGAAAGGCTATTACCCGAGCTATCCAAAAATGTACAAACTATGGTAATGCTAGCAAAATTGTAGAAGTTATGGCCATTTGAACATTGAAAATCTTTAAACTTGATTTTTGGAAAGGCTACTACCCATGCTATAAAATTCGGCACTTTTTCAAATTGAGAAATCCTCGGATGTTTATACATTTTTGGAAAGGCTATTACCCATGCTATAAAATTCGGCACTTTTTCAAATTGACAAATCCTCGGATGTTTATACATTTTTGGAAAGGCTATTACCCCAGCTATCCAAAAATGTACAAACTATGGTAATGCTAGCAAAATTGTAGAAGTTATGGCCATTTGAACATTGAAAATCTTTAAACTTGATTTTTGGAAAGGCTACTACCCATGCTATAAAATTCGGCACTTTTTCAAATTGACAAATCCTCGGATGTTTATACATTTTTGGAAAGGCTATTACCCGAGCTATCCAAAAATGTACAAACTATGGTAATGCTAGCAAAATTGTAGAAGTTATGGCCATTTGAACATTGAAAATCTTTAAACTTGATTTTTGGAAAGGCTACAAATTCGGCACTTTTTCAAATTGACAAATCCTCGGATGTTTATACATTTTTGGAAAGGCTATTACCCCAGCTATCCAAAAATGTACAAACTATGGTAATGCTAGCAAAATTGTAGAAGTTATGGCCATTTGAACATTGAAAATCTTTAAACTTGATTTTTGGAAAGGCTACTACCCATGCTATAAAATTCGGCACTTTTTCAAATTGACAAATCCTCGGATGTTTATACATTTTTGGAAAGGCTATTACCCCAGCTATCCAAAAATGTACAAACTATGGTAATGCTAGCAAAATTGTAGAAGTTATGGCCATTTGAACATTGAAAATCTTTAAACTTGATTTTTGGAAAGGCTACTACCCATGCTATAAAATTCGGCACTTTTTCAAATTGAGAAATCCTCGGATGTTTATACATTTTTGGAAAGGCTATTACCCATGCTATAAAATTCGGCACTTTTTCAAATTGACAAATCCTCGGATGTTTATACATTTTTGGAAAGGCTATTACCCGAGCTATCCAAAAATGTACAAACTATGGTAATGCTAGCAAAATTGTAGAAGTTATGGCCATTTGAACATTGAAAATCTTTAAACTTGATTTTTGGAAAGGCTACTACCCATGCTATAAAATTCGGCACTTTTTCAAATTGAGAAATCCTCGGATGTTTATACATTTTTGGAAAGGCTATTACCCATGCTATAAAATTCGGCACTTTTTCAAATTGACAAATCCTCGGATGTTTATACATTTTTGGAAAGGCTATTACCCCAGCTATCCAAAAATGTACAAACTATGGTAATGCTAGCAAAATTGTAGAAGTTATGGCCATTTGAACATTGAAAATCTTTAAACTTGATTTTTGGAAAGGCTACTACCCATGCTATAAAATTCGGCACTTTTTCAAATTGACAAATCCTCGGATGTTTATACATTTTTGGAAAGGCTATTACCCGAGCTATCCAAAAATGTACAAACTATGGTAATGCTAGCAAAATTGTAGAAGTTATGGCCATTTGAACATTGAAAATCTTTAAACTTGATTTTTGGAAAGGCTACAAATTCGGCACTTTTTCAAATTGACAAATCCTCGGATGTTTATACATTTTTGGAAAGGCTATTACCCCAGCTATCCAAAAATGTACAAACTATGGTAATGCTAGCAAAATTGTAGAAGTTATGGCCATTTGAACATTGAAAATCTTTAAACTTGATTTTTGGAAAGGCTACTACCCATGCTATAAAATTCGGCACTTTTTCAAATTGACAAATCCTCGGATGTTTATACATTTTTGGAAAGGCTATTACCCGAGCTATCCAAAAATGTACAAACTATGGTAATGCTAGCAAAATTGTAGAAGTTATGGCCATTTGAACATTGAAAATCTTTAAACTTGATTTTTGGAAAGGCTACAAATTCGGCACTTTTTCAAATTGACAAATCCTCGGATGTTTATACATTTTTGGAAAGGCTATTACCCCAGCTATCCAAAAATGTACAAACTATGGTAATGCTAGCAAAATTGTAGAAGTTATGGCCATTTGAACATTGAAAATCTTTAAACTTGATTTTTGGAAAGGCTACTACCCATGCTATAAAATTCGGCACTTTTTCAAATTGACAAATCCTCGGATGTTTATACATTTTTGGAAAGGCTATTACCCCAGCTATCCAAAAATGTACAAACTATGGTAATGCTAGCAAAATTGTAGAAGTTATGGCCATTTGAACATTGAAAATCTTTAAACTTGATTTTTGGAAAGGCTACTACCCATGCTATAAAATTCGGCACTTTTTCAAATTGAGAAATCCTCGGATGTTTATACATTTTTGGAAAGGCTATTACCCATGCTATAAAATTCGGCACTTTTTCAAATTGACAAATCCTCGGATGTTTATACATTTTTGGAAAGGCTATTACCCGAGCTATCCAAAAATGTACAAACTATGGTAATGCTAGCAAAATTGTAGAAGTTATGGCCATTTGAACATTGAAAATCTTTAAACTTGATTTTTGGAAAGGCTACTACCCATGCTATAAAATTCGGCACTTTTTCAAATTGAGAAATCCTCGGATGTTTATACATTTTTGGAAAGGCTATTACCCATGCTATAAAATTCGGCACTTTTTCAAATTGACAAATCCTCGGATGTTTATACATTTTTGGAAAGGCTATTACCCCAGCTATCCAAAAATGTACAAACTATGGTAATGCTAGCAAAATTGTAGAAGTTATGGCCATTTGAACATTGAAAATCTTTAAACTTGATTTTTGGAAAGGCTACTACCCATGCTATAAAATTCGGCACTTTTTCAAATTGACAAATCCTCGGATGTTTATACATTTTTGGAAAGGCTATTACCCGAGCTATCCAAAAATGTACAAACTATGGTAATGCTAGCAAAATTGTAGAAGTTATGGCCATTTGAACATTGAAAATCTTTAAACTTGATTTTTGGAAAGGCTACAAATTCGGCACTTTTTCAAATTGACAAATCCTCGGATGTTTATACATTTTTGGAAAGGCTATTACCCCAGCTATCCAAAAATGTACAAACTATGGTAATGCTAGCAAAATTGTAGAAGTTATGGCCATTTGAACATTGAAAATCTTTAAACTTGATTTTTGGAAAGGCTACTACCCATGCTATAAAATTCGGCACTTTTTCAAATTGACAAATCCTCGGATGTTTATACATTTTTGGAAAGGCTATTACCCCAGCTATCCAAAAATGTACAAACTATGGTAATGCTAGCAAAATTGTAGAAGTTATGGCCATTTGAACATTGAAAATCTTTAAACTTGATTTTTGGAAAGGCTACTACCCATGCTATAAAATTCGGCACTTTTTCAAATTGAGAAATCCTCGGATGTTTATACATTTTTGGAAAGGCTATTACCCATGCTATAAAATTCGGCACTTTTTCAAATTGACAAATCCTCGGATGTTTATACATTTTTGGAAAGGCTATTACCCGAGCTATCCAAAAATGTACAAACTATGGTAATGCTAGCAAAATTGTAGAAGTTATGGCCATTTGAACATTGAAAATCTTTAAACTTGATTTTTGGAAAGGCTACTACCCATGCTATAAAATTCGGCACTTTTTCAAATTGAGAAATCCTCGGATGTTTATACATTTTTGGAAAGGCTATTACCCATGCTATAAAATTCGGCACTTTTTCAAATTGACAAATCCTCGGATGTTTATACATTTTTGGAAAGGCTATTACCCCAGCTATCCAAAAATGTACAAACTATGGTAATGCTAGCAAAATTGTAGAAGTTATGGCCATTTGAACATTGAAAATCTTTAAACTTGATTTTTGGAAAGGCTACTACCCATGCTATAAAATTCGGCACTTTTTCAAATTGACAAATCCTCGGATGTTTATACATTTTTGGAAAGGCTATTACCCGAGCTATCCAAAAATGTACAAACTATGGTAATGCTAGCAAAATTGTAGAAGTTATGGCCATTTGAACATTGAAAATCTTTAAACTTGATTTTTGGAAAGGCTACAAATTCGGCACTTTTTCAAATTGACAAATCCTCGGATGTTTATACATTTTTGGAAAGGCTATTACCCCAGCTATCCAAAAATGTACAAACTATGGTAATGCTAGCAAAATTGTAGAAGTTATGGCCATTTGAACATTGAAAATCTTTAAACTTGATTTTTGGAAAGGCTACAAATTCGGCACTTTTTCAAATTGACAAATCCTCGGATGTTTATACATTTTTGGAAAGGCTATTACCCCAGCTATCCAAAAATGTACAAACTATGGTAATGCTAGCAAAATTGTAGAAGTTATGGCCATTTGAACATTGAAAATCTTTAAACTTGATTTTTGGAAAGGCTACTACCCATGCTATAAAATTCGGCACTTTTTCAAATTGACAAATCCTCGGATGTTTATACATTTTTGGAAAGGCTATTACCCGAGCTATCCAAAAATGTATAAACTATGGTAATGCTAGCAAAATTGTAGAAGTTATGGCCATTTGAACATTGAAAATCTTTAAACTTGATTTTTGGAAAGGCTACTACCCATGCTATAAAATTCGGCACTTTTTCAAATTGAGAAATCCTCGGATGTTTATACATTTTTGGAAAGGCTATTACCCATGCTATAAAATTCGGCACTTTTTCAAATTGACAAATCCTCGGATGTTTATACATTTTTGGAAAGGCTATTACCCCAGCTATCCAAAAATGTACAAACTATGGTAATGCTAGCAAAATTGTAGAAGTTATGGCCATTTGAACATTGAAAATCTTTAAACTTGATTTTTGGAAAGGCTACTACCCATGCTATAAAATTCGGCACTTTTTCAAATTGACAAATCCTCGGATGTTTATACATTTTTGGAAAGGCTATTACCCGAGCTATCCAAAAATGTACAAACTATGGTAATGCTAGCAAAATTGTAGAAGTTATGGCCATTTGAACATTGAAAATCTTTAAACTTGATTTTTGGAAAGGCTACAAATTCGGCACTTTTTCAAATTGACAAATCCTCGGATGTTTATACATTTTTGGAAAGGCTATTACCCCAGCTATCCAAAAATGTACAAACTATGGTAATGCTAGCAAAATTGTAGAAGTTATGGCCATTTGAACATTGAAAATCTTTAAACTTGATTTTTGGAAAGGCTACAAATTCGGCACTTTTTCAAATTGACAAATCCTCGGATGTTTATACATTTTTGGAAAGGCTATTACCCCAGCTATCCAAAAATGTACAAACTATGGTAATGCTAGCAAAATTGTAGAAGTTATGGCCATTTGAACATTGAAAATCTTTAAACTTGATTTTTGGAAAGGCTACTACCCATGCTATAAAATTCGGCACTTTTTCAAATTGAGAAATCCTCGGATGTTTATACATTTTTGGAAAGGCTATTACCCATGCTATAAAATTCGGCACTTTTTCAAATTGACAAATCCTCGGATGTTTATACATTTTTGGAAAGGCTATTACCCGAGCTATCCAAAAATGTACAAACTATGGTAATGCTAGCAAAATTGTAGAAGTTATGGCCATTTGAACATTGAAAATCTTTAAACTTGATTTTTGGAAAGGCTACTACCCATGCTATAAAATTCGGCACTTTTTCAAATTGAGAAATCCTCGGATGTTTATACATTTTTGGAAAGGCTATTACCCATGCTATAAAATTCGGCACTTTTTCAAATTGACAAATCCTCGGATGTTTATACATTTTTGGAAAGGCTATTACCCCAGCTATCCAAAAATGTACAAACTATGGTAATGCTAGCAAAATTGTAGAAGTTATGGCCATTTGAACATTGAAAATCTTTAAACTTGATTTTTGGAAAGGCTACTACCCATGCTATAAAATTCGGCACTTTTTCAAATTGACAAATCCTCGGATGTTTATACATTTTTGGAAAGGCTATTACCCGAGCTATCCAAAAATGTACAAACTATGGTAATGCTAGCAAAATTGTAGAAGTTATGGCCATTTGAACATTGAAAATCTTTAAACTTGATTTTTGGAAAGGCTACTACCCATGCTATAAAATTCGGCACTTTTTCAAATTGAGAAATCCTCGGATGTTTATACATTTTTGGAAAGGCTATTACCCATGCTATAAAATTCGGCACTTTTTCAAATTGACAAATCCTCGGATGTTTATACATTTTTGGAAAGGCTATTACCCCAGCTATCCAAAAATGTACAAACTATGGTAATGCTAGCAAAATTGTAGAAGTTATGGCCATTTGAACATTGAAAATCTTTAAACTTGATTTTTGGAAAGGCTACAAATTCGGCACTTTTTCAAATTGACAAATCCTCGGATGTTTATACATTTTTGGAAAGGCTATTACCCCAGCTATCCAAAAATGTACAAACTATGGTAATGCTAGCAAAATTGTAGAAGTTATGGCCATTTGAACATTGAAAATCTTTAAACTTGATTTTTGGAAAGGCTACTACCCATGCTATAAAATTCGGCACTTTTTCAAATTGACAAATCCTCGGATGTTTATACATTTTTGGAAAGGCTATTACCCGAGCTATCCAAAAATGTATAAACTATGGTAATGCTAGCAAAATTGTAGAAGTTATGGCCATTTGAACATTGAAAATCTTTAAACTTGATTTTTGGAAAGGCTACTACCCATGCTATAAAATTCGGCACTTTTTCAAATTGACAAATCCTCGGATGTTTATACATTTTTGGAAAGGCTATTACCCGAGCTATCCAAAAATGTATAAACTATGGTAATGCTAGCAAAATTGTAGAAGTTATGGCCATTTGAAATTGAAAATCTATAAACTTGATTTTTGGAAAGGCTATTACCCATGCTATAAAATTCGGCACTTTTTCAAATTGACAAATCCTCGGATGTTTATACATTTTTGGAAAGGCTATTACCCGAGCTATCCAAAAATGTATAAACTATGGTAAGGCTATTACCCGAGCTATCCAAAAATGTATAAACTATGGTAATGCTAGCAAAATTGTAGAAGTTATGGCCATTTGAACATTGAAAATCTTTAAACTTGATTTTTGGAAAGGCTACTACCCATGCTATAAAATTCGGCACTTTTTCAAATTGACAAATCCTCGGATGTTTATACATTTTTGGAAAGGCTATTACCCGAGCTATCCAAAAATGTATAAACTATGGTAATGCTAGCAAAATTGTAGAAGTTATGGCCATTTGAAATTGAAAATCTATAAACTTGATTTTTGGAAAGGCTATTACCCATGCTATAAAATTCGGCACTTTTTCAAATTGACAAATCCTCGGATGTTTATACATTTTTGGAAAGGCTATTACCCGAGCTATCCAAAAATGTATAAACTATGGTAAGGCTATTACCCGAGCTATCCAAAAATGTATAAACTATGGTAATGCTAGCAAAATTGTAGAAGTTATGGCCATTTGAACATTGAAAATCTTTAAACTTGATTTTTGCTATAAAATTCGGCACTTTTTCAAATTGACAAATCCTCGGATGTTTATACATTTTGGTAATGCTAGCAAAATTGTAGAAGTTATGGCCATTTGAAATTGAAAATCTATAAACTTGATTTTTGGAAAGGCTACTACCCATGCTATAAAATTCGGCACTTTTTTCAAATTGACAAATCCTCGGATGTTTATACATTTTTGGAAAGGCTATTACCCCAGCTATCCAAAAATGTAAAAAGTATGGCAATGCTAGCAAAATTGTGGAAGTTATGGCCATTTGAAATTGAAAATCTATAAACTTGATTTTTGGAAAGGCTACTACCCATGCTATAAAATTCGGCACTTTTTTCAAATTGACAAATCCTCGGATGTTTATACATTTTTGGAAAGGCTATTACCCCAGCTATCCAAAAATGTACAAACTATGGTAATGCTAGCAAAATTGTAGAAGTTATGGCCATTTGAAATTGAAAATCTATAAACTTGATTTTTGGAAAGGCTACTACCCATGCTATAAAATTCGGTACTTTTTTCAAATTGACAAATCCTCGGATGTTTATACATTTTTGGAAAGGCTATTACCCCAGCTATCCAAAAATGTACAAACTATGGTAATGCTAGCAAAATTGTGGAAGTTATGGCCATTTGAAATTGAAAATCTATAAACTTGATTTTTGGAAAGGCTACTACCCATGCTATAAAATTCGGCACTTTTTTCAAATTGACAAATCCTCGGATGTTTATACATTTTTGGAAAGGCTATTACCCCAGCTATCCAAAAATGTACAAACTATGGTAATGCTAGCAAAATTGTAGAAGTTATGGCCATTTGAACATTGAAAATCTTTAAACTTGATTTTTGGAAAGGCTACTACCCATGCTATAAAATTCGGCACTTTTTCAAATTGAGAAATCCTCGGATGTTTATACATTTTTGGAAAGGCTATTACCCATGCTATAAAATTCGGCACTTTTTCAAATTGACAAATCCTCGGATGTTTATACATTTTTGGAAAGGCTATTACCCGAGCTATCCAAAAATGTATAAACTATGGTAATGCTAGCAAAATTGTAGAAGTTATGGCCATTTGAACATTGAAAATCTTTAAACTTGATTTTTGGAAAGGCTACTACCCATGCTATAAAATTCGGCACTTTTTCAAATTGACAAATCCTCGGATGTTTATACATTTTTGGAAAGGCTATTACCCGAGCTATCCAAAAATGTACAAACTATGGTAATGCTAGCAAAATTGTAGAAGTTATGGCCATTTGAACATTGAAAATCTTTAAACTTGATTTTTGGAAAGGCTACTACCCATGCTATAAAATTCGGCACTTTTTCAAATTGAGAAATCCTCGGATGTTTATACATTTTTGGAAAGGCTATTACCCATGCTATAAAATTCGGCACTTTTTCAAATTGACAAATCCTCGGATGTTTATACATTTTTGGAAAGGCTATTACCCCAGCTATCCAAAAATGTACAAACTATGGTAATGCTAGCAAAATTGTAGAAGTTATGGCCATTTGAACATTGAAAATCTTTAAACTTGATTTTTGGAAAGGCTACTACCCATGCTATAAAATTCGGCACTTTTTCAAATTGACAAATCCTCGGATGTTTATACATTTTTGGAAAGGCTATTACCCGAGCTATCCAAAAATGTACAAACTATGGTAATGCTAGAAAAATTGTAGAAGTTATGGCCATTTGAACATTGAAAATCTTTAAACTTGATTTTTGGAAAGGCTACAAATTCGGCACTTTTTCAAATTGACAAATCCTCGGATGTTTATACATTTTTGGAAAGGCTATTACCCCAGCTATCCAAAAATGTACAAACTATGGTAATGCTAGCAAAATTGTAGAAGTTATGGCCATTTGAACATTGAAAATCTTTAAACTTGATTTTTGGAAAGGCTACTACCCATGCTATAAAATTCGGCACTTTTTCAAATTGACAAATCCTCGGATGTTTATACATTTTTGGAAAGGCTATTACCCCAGCTATCCAAAAATGTACAAACTATGGTAATGCTAGCAAAATTGTAGAAGTTATGGCCATTTGAACATTGAAAATCTTTAAACTTGATTTTTGGAAAGGCTACTACCCATGCTATAAAATTCGGCACTTTTTCAAATTGAGAAATCCTCGGATGTTTATACATTTTTGGAAAGGCTATTACCCATGCTATAAAATTCGGCACTTTTTCAAATTGACAAATCCTCGGATGTTTATACATTTTTGGAAAGGCTATTACCCGAGCTATCCAAAAATGTACAAACTATGGTAATGCTAGCAAAATTGTAGAAGTTATGGCCATTTGAACATTGAAAATCTTTAAACTTGATTTTTGGAAAGGCTACTACCCATGCTATAAAATTCGGCACTTTTTCAAATTGAGAAATCCTCGGATGTTTATACATTTTTGGAAAGGCTATTACCCATGCTATAAAATTCGGCACTTTTTCAAATTGACAAATCCTCGGATGTTTATACATTTTTGGAAAGGCTATTACCCCAGCTATCCAAAAATGTACAAACTATGGTAATGCTAGCAAAATTGTAGAAGTTATGGCCATTTGAACATTGAAAATCTTTAAACTTGATTTTTGGAAAGGCTACTACCCATGCTATAAAATTCGGCACTTTTTCAAATTGACAAATCCTCGGATGTTTATACATTTTTGGAAAGGCTATTACCCGAGCTATCCAAAAATGTACAAACTATGGTAATGCTAGCAAAATTGTAGAAGTTATGGCCATTTGAACATTGAAAATCTTTAAACTTGATTTTTGGAAAGGCTACAAATTCGGCACTTTTTCAAATTGACAAATCCTCGGATGTTTATACATTTTTGGAAAGGCTATTACCCCAGCTATCCAAAAATGTACAAACTATGGTAATGCTAGCAAAATTGTAGAAGTTATGGCCATTTGAACATTGAAAATCTTTAAACTTGATTTTTGGAAAGGCTACAAATTCGGCACTTTTTCAAATTGACAAATCCTCGGATGTTTATACATTTTTGGAAAGGCTATTACCCCAGCTATCCAAAAATGTACAAACTATGGTAATGCTAGCAAAATTGTAGAAGTTATGGCCATTTGAACATTGAAAATCTTTAAACTTGATTTTTGGAAAGGCTACTACCCATGCTATAAAATTCGGCACTTTTTCAAATTGACAAATCCTCGGATGTTTATACATTTTTGGAAAGGCTATTACCCGAGCTATCCAAAAATGTATAAACTATGGTAATGCTAGCAAAATTGTAGAAGTTATGGCCATTTGAAATTGAAAATCTATAAACTTGATTTTTGGAAAGGCTATTACCCATGCTATAAAATTCGGCACTTTTTCAAATTGACAAATCCTCGGATGTTTATACATTTTTGGAAAGGCTATTACCCGAGCTATCCAAAAATGTATAAACTATGGTAAGGCTATTACCCGAGCTATCCAAAAATGTATAAACTATGGTAATGCTAGCAAAATTGTAGAAGTTATGGCCATTTGAACATTGAAAATCTTTAAACTTGATTTTTGCTATAAAATTCGGCACTTTTTCAAATTGACAAATCCTCGGATGTTTATACATTTTTGGAAAGGCTATTACCCGAGCTATCCAAAAATGTATAAACTATGGTAATGCTAGCAAAATTGTAGAAGTTATGGCCATTTGAAATTGAAAATCTATAAACTTGATTTTTGGAAAGGCTACTACCCATGCTATAAAATTCGGTACTTTTTTCAAATTGACAAATCCTCGGATGTTTATACATTTTTGGAAAGGCTATTACCCGAGCTATCCAAAAATGTATAAACTATGGTAATGCTAGCAAAATTGTAGAAGTTATGGCCATTTGAAATTGAAAATCTATAAACTTGATTTTTGGAAAGGCTATTACCCATGCTATAAAATTCGGCACTTTTTCAAATTGACAAATCCTCGGATGTTTATACATTTTTGGAAAGGCTATTACCCGAGCTATCCAAAAATGTATAAACTATGGTAAGGCTATTACCCGAGCTATCCAAAAATGTATAAACTATGGTAATGCTAGCAAAATTGTAGAAGTTATGGCCATTTGAACATTGAAAATCTTTAAACTTGATTTTTGCTATAAAATTCGGCACTTTTTCAAATTGACAAATCCTCGGATGTTTATACATTTTTGGAAAGGCTATTACCCGAGCTATCCAAAAATGTATAAACTATGGTAATGCTAGCAAAATTGTAGAAGTTATGGCCATTTGAAATTGAAAATCTATAAACTTGATTTTTGGAAAGGCTACTACCCATGCTATAAAATTCGGTACTTTTTTCAAATTGACAAATCCTCGGATGTTTATACATTTTTGGAAAGGCTATTACCCCAACTATCCAAAAATGTACAAACTATGGTAATGCTAGCAAAATTGTAGAAGTTATGGCCATTTGAAATTGAAAATCTATAAACTTGATTTTTGGAAAGGCTACTACCCATGCTATAAAATTCGGTACTTTTTTCAAATTGACAAATCCTCGGATGTTTATACATTTTTGGAAAGGCTATTACCCCAACTATCCAAAAATGTACAAACTATGGTAATGCTAGCAAAATTGTAGAAGTTATGGCCATTTGAAATTGAAAATCTATAAACTTGATTTTTGGAAAGGCTACTACCCATGCTATAAAATTCGGCACTTTTTTCAAATTGACAAATCCTCGGATGTTTATACATTTTTGGAAAGGCTATTACCCCAACTATCCAAAAATGTACAAACTATGGTAATGCTAGCAAAATTGTAGAAGTTATGGCCATTTGAAATTGAAAATCTATAAACTTGATTTTTGGAAAGGCTACTACCCATGCTATAAAATTCGGCACTTTTTTCAAATTGACAAATCCTCGGATGTTTATACATTTTTGGAAAGGCTATTACTCCAGCTATCCAAAAATGTAAAAAGTATGGCAATGCTAGCAAAATTGTGGAAGTTATGGCCATTTGAAATTGAAAATCTATAAACTTGATTTTTGGAAAGGCTACTACCCATGCTATAAAATTCGGCACTTTTTTCAAATTGACAAATCCTCGGATGTTTATACATTTTTGGAAAGGCTATTACCCCAGCTATCCAAAAATGTACAAACTATGGCAATGCTAGCAAAATTGTGGAAGTTATGGCCATTTGAAATTGAAAATCTATAAACTTGATTTTTGGAAAGGCTACTACCCATGCTATAAAATTCGGCACTTTTTTCAAATTGACAAATCCTCGGATGTTTATACATTTTTGGAAAGGCTATTACCCCAACTATCCAAAAATGTACAAACTATGGTAATGCTAGCAAAATTGTAGAAGTTATGGCCATTTGAAATTGAAAATCTATAAACTTGATTTTTGGAAAGGCTACTACCCATGCTATAAAATTCGGCACTTTTTTCAAATTGACAAATCCTCGGATGTTTATACATTTTTGGAAAGGCTATTACCCCAACTATCCAAAAATGTACAAACTATGGCAATGCTAGCAAAATTGTGGAAGTTATGGCCATTTGAAATTGAAAATCTATAAACTTGATTTTTGGAAAGGCTACTACCCATGCTATAAAATTCGGTACTTTTTTCAAATTGACAAATCCTTGGATGTTTATACATTTTTGGAAAGGCTATTACCCCAACTATCCAAAAATGTACAAACTATGGTAATGCTAGCAAAATTATAGAAGTTATGGCCATTTGAACATTGAAAATCTTTAAACTTGATTTTTGGAAAGGCTACTACCCATGCTATAAAATTCGGCACTTTTTCAAATTGACAAATCCTCGGATGTTTATACATTTTTGGAAAGGCTATTACTCCAGCTATCCAAAAATGTAAAAAGTATGGCAATGCTAGCAAAATTGTGGAAGCTATGGCCATTTGAAATTGAAAATCTATAAACTTGATTTTTGGAAAGGCTACTACCCATGCTATAAAATTCGGCACTTTTTTCAAATTGACAAATCCTCGGATGTTTATACATTTTTGGAAAGGCTATTACCCCAACTATCCAAAAATGTACAAACTATGGTAATGCTAGCAAAATTGTGGAAGTTATGGCCATTTGAAATTGAAAATCTATAAACTTGATTTTTGGAAAGGCTACTACCCATGCTATAAAATTCGGCACTTTTTCAAATTGACAAATCCTCGGATGTTTATACATTTTTGGAAAGGCTATTACCCGAGCTATCCAAAAATGTATAAACTATGGTAAGGCTATTACCCGAGCTATCCAAAAATGTATAAACTATGGTAATGCTAGCAAAATTGTAGAAGTTATGGCCATTTGAACATTGAAAATCTTTAAACTTGATTTTTGCTATAAAATTCGGCACTTTTTCAAATTGACAAATCCTCGGATGTTTATACATTTTTGGAAAGGCTATTACCCCAGCTATCCAAAAATGTACAAACTATGGCAATGCTAGCAAAATTGTGGAAGTTATGGCCATTTGAAATTGAAAATCTATAAACTTGATTTTTGGAAAGGCTACTACCCATGCTATAAAATTCGGCACTTTTTCAAATTGACAAATCCTCGGATGTTTATACATTTTTGGAAAGGCTATTACCCGAGCTATCCAAAAATGTATAAACTATGGTAATGCTAGCAAAATTGTAGAAGTTATGGCCATTTGAAATTGAAAATCTATAAACTTGATTTTTGGAAAGGCTACTACCCATGCTATAAAATTCGGTACTTTTTTCAAATTGACAAATCCTCGGATGTTTATACATTTTTGGAAAGGCTATTACCCCAACTATCCAAAAATGTACAAACTATGGTAATGCTAGCAAAATTGTAGAAGTTATGGCCATTTGAAATTGAAAATCTATAAACTTGATTTTTGGAAAGGCTACTACCCATGCTATAAAATTCGGCACTTTTTTCAAATTGACAAATCCTCGGATGTTTATACATTTTTGGAAAGGCTATTACCCCAACTATCCAAAAATGTACAAACTATGGTAATGCTAGCAAAATTGTAGAAGTTATGGCCATTTGAAATTGAAAATCTATAAACTTGATTTTTGGAAAGGCTACTACCCATGCTATAAAATTCGGCACTTTTTTCAAATTGACAAATCCTCGGATGTTTATACATTTTTGGAAAGGCTATTACTCCAGCTATCCAAAAATGTAAAAAGTATGGCAATGCTAGCAAAATTGTGGAAGCTATGGCCATTTGAAATTGAAAATCTATAAACTTGATTTTTGGAAAGGCTACTACCCATGCTATAAAATTCGGTACTTTTTTCAAATTGACAAATCCTCGGATGTTTATACATTTTTGGAAAGGCTATTACCCCAGCTATCCAAAAATGTACAAACTATGGCAATGCTAGCAAAATTGTGGAAGTTATGGCCATTTGAAATTGAAAATCTATAAACTTGATTTTTGGAAAGGCTACTACCCATGCTATAAAATTCGGCACTTTTTTCAAATTGACAAATCCTCGGATGTTTATACATTTTTGGAAAGGCTATTACCCCAACTATCCAAAAATGTACAAACTATGGTAATGCTAGCAAAATTGTAGAAGTTATGGCCATTTGAAATTGAAAATCTATAAACTTGATTTTTGGAAAGGCTACTACCCATGCTATAAAATTCGGCACTTTTTTCAAATTGACAAATCCTCGGATGTTTATACATTTTTGGAAAGGCTATTACCCCAACTATCCAAAAATGTACAAACTATGGCAATGCTAGCAAAATTGTGGAAGTTATGGCCATTTGAAATTGAAAATCTATAAACTTGATTTTTGGAAAGGCTACTACCCATGCTATAAAATTCGGTACTTTTTTCAAATTGACAAATCCTCGGATGTTTATACATTTTTGGAAAGGCTATTACCCCAACTATCCAAAAATGTACAAACTATGGTAATGCTAGCAAAATTGTAGAAGTTATGGCCATTTGAAATTGAAAATCTATAAACTTGATTTTTGGAAAGGCTACTACCCATGCTATAAAATTCGGCACTTTTTTCAAATTGACAAATCCTCGGATGTTTATACATTTTTGGAAAGGCTATTACCCCAACTATCCAAAAATGTACAAACTATGGTAATGCTAGCAAAATTGTAGAAGTTATGGCCATTTGAAATTGAAAATCTATAAACTTGATTTTTGGAAAGGCTACTACCCATGCTATAAAATTCGGCACTTTTTTCAAATTGACAAATCCTCGGATGTTTATACATTTTTGGAAAGGCTATTACTCCAGCTATCCAAAAATGTAAAAAGTATGGCAATGCTAGCAAAATTGTGGAAGCTATGGCCATTTGAAATTGAAAATCTATAAACTTGATTTTTAGAAAGGCTACTACCCATGCTATAAAATTCGGCACTTTTTTCAAATTGACAAATCCTCGGATGTTTATACATTTTTGGAAAGGCTATTACCCCAACTATCCAAAAATGTACAAACTATGGTAATGCTAGCAAAATTGTAGAAGTTATGGCCATTTGAAATTGAAAATCTATAAACTTGATTTTTGGAAAGGCTACTACCCATGCTATAAAATTCGGTACTTTTTTCAAATTGACAAATCCTCGGATGTTTATACATTTTTGGAAAGGCTATTACCCCAGCTATCCAAAAATGTACAAACTATGGCAATGCTAGCAAAATTGTGGAAGTTATGGCCATTTGAAATTGAAAATCTATAAACTTGATTTTTGGAAAGGCTACTACCCATGCTATAAAATTCGGCACTTTTTTCAAATTGACAAATCCTCGGATGTTTATACATTTTTGGAAAGGCTATTACCCCAACTATCCAAAAATGTACAAACTATGGTAATGCTAGCAAAATTGTAGAAGTTATGGCCATTTGAAATTGAAAATCTATAAACTTGATTTTTGGAAAGGCTACTACCCATGCTATAAAATTCGGTACTTTTTTCAAATTGGCAAATCCTCGGATGTTTATACATTTTTGGAAAGGCTATTACCCCAGCTATCCAAAAATGTACAAACTATGGTAATGCTAGCAAAATTGTAGAAGTTATGGCCATTTGAAATTGAAAATCTATAAACTTGATTTTTGGAAAGGCTACTACCCATGCTATAAAATTCGGCACTTTTTTCAAATTGACAAATCCTCGGATGTTTATACATTTTTGGAAAGGCTATTACCCCAGCTATCCAAAAATGTACAAACTATGGTAATGCTAGCAAAATTGTAGAAGTTATGGCCATTTGAAATTGAAAATCTATAAACTTGATTTTTGGAAAGGCTACTACCCATGCTATAAAATTCGGTACTTTTTTCAAATTGACAAATCCTCGGATGTTTATACATTTTTGGAAAGGCTATTACCCCAGCTATCCAAAAATGTACAAACTATGGTAATGCTAGCAAAATTGTGGAAGTTATGGCCATTTGAAATTGAAAATCTATAAACTTGATTTTTGGAAAGGCTATAAAATTCGGCACTTTTTTCAAATTGACAAATCCTCGGATGTTTATACATTTTTGGAAAGGCTATTACCCCAGCTATCCAAAAATGTACAAACTATGGTAATGCTAGCAAAATTGTAGAAGTTATGGCCATTTGAAATTGAAAATCTATAAACTTGATTTTTGGAAAGGCTACTACCCATGCTATAAAATTCGGTACTTTTTTCAAATTGACAAATCCTCGGATGTTTATACATTTTTGGAAAGGCTATTACCCCAGCTATCCAAAAATGTACAAACTATGGTAATGCTAGCAAAATTGTGGAAGTTATGGCCATTTGAAATTGAAAATCTATAAACTTGATTTTTGGAAAGGCTATTACCCGAGCTATCCAAAAATGTATAAACTATGGTAATGCTAGCAAAATTGTAGAAGTTATGGCCATTTGAACATTGAAAATCTTTAAACTTGATTTTTGGAAAGGCTACTACCCATGCTATAAAATTCGGCACTTTTTCAAATTGACAAATCCTCGGATGTTTATACATTTTTGGAAAGGCTATTACCCCAACTATCCAAAAATGTATAAACTATGGTAATGCTAGCAAAATTGTAGAAGTTATGGCCATTTGAAATTGAAAATCTATAAACTTGATTTTTGGAAAGGCTACTACCCATGCTATAAAATTCGGTACTTTTTTCAAATTGACAAATCCTCGGATGTTTATACATTTTTGGAAAGGCTATTACCCCAACTATCCAAAAATGTATAAACTATGGTAATGCTAGCAAAATTGTAGAAGTTATGGCCATTTGAAATTGAAAATCTATAAACTTGATTTTTGGAAAGGCTACTACCCATGCTATAAAATTCGGTACTTTTTTCAAATTGACAAATCCTCGGATGTTTATACATTTTTGGAAAGGCTATTACCCCAACTATCCAAAAATGTACAAACTATGGTAATGCTAGCAAAATTGTAGAAGTTATGGCCATTTGAAATTGAAAATCTATAAACTTGATTTTTGGAAAGGCTACTACCCATGCTATAAAATTCGGTACTTTTTTCAAATTGACAAATCCTCGGATGTTTATACATTTTTGGAAAGGCTATTACCCCAACTATCCAAAAATGTACAAACTATGGTAATGCTAGCAAAATTGTAGAAGTTATGGCCATTTGAAATTGAAAATCTATAAACTTGATTTTTGGAAAGGCTACTACCCATGCTATAAAATTCGGTACTTTTTTCAAATTGACAAATCCTCGGATGTTTATACATTTTTGGAAAGGCTATTACCCCAACTATCCAAAAATGTACAAACTATGGTAATGCTAGCAAAATTGTAGAAGTTATGGCCATTTGAAATTGAAAATCTATAAACTTGATTTTTGGAAAGGCTACTACCCATGCTATAAAATTCGGCACTTTTTTCAAATTGACAAATCCTCGGATGTTTATACATTTTTGGAAAGGCTATTACCCCAACTATCCAAAAATGTACAAACTATGGTAATGCTAGCAAAATTGTAGAAGTTATGGCCATTTGAAATTGAAAATCTATAAACTTGATTTTTGGAAAGGCTACTACCCATGCTATAAAATTCGGTACTTTTTTCAAATTGGCAAATCCTCGGATGTTTATACATTTTTGGAAAGGCTATTACCCCAGCTATCCAAAAATGTACAAACTATGGTAATGCTAGCAAAATTGTAGAAGTTATGGCCATTTGAAATTGAAAATCTATAAACTTGATTTTTGGAAAGGCTACTACCCATGCTATAAAATTCGGCACTTTTTTCAAATTGACAAATCCTCGGATGTTTATACATTTTTGGAAAGGCTATTACCCCAGCTATCCAAAAATGTACAAACTATGGTAATGCTAGCAAAATTGTAGAAGTTATGGCCATTTGAAATTGAAAATCTATAAACTTGATTTTTGGAAAGGCTACTACCCATGCTATAAAATTCGGTACTTTTTTCAAATTGACAAATCCTCGGATGTTTATACATTTTTGGAAAGGCTATTACCCCAGCTATCCAAAAATGTACAAACTATGGTAATGCTAGCAAAATTGTGGAAGTTATGGCCATTTGAAATTGAAAATCTATAAACTTGATTTTTGGAAAGGCTATAAAATTCGGCACTTTTTTCAAATTGACAAATCCTCGGATGTTTATACATTTTTGGAAAGGCTATTACCCCAGCTATCCAAAAATGTACAAACTATGGTAATGCTAGCAAAATTGTAGAAGTTATGGCCATTTGAAATTGAAAATCTATAAACTTGATTTTTGGAAAGGCTACTACCCATGCTATAAAATTCGGTACTTTTTTCAAATTGACAAATCCTCGGATGTTTATACATTTTTGGAAAGGCTATTACCCCAGCTATCCAAAAATGTACAAACTATGGTAATGCTAGCAAAATTGTGGAAGTTATGGCCATTTGAAATTGAAAATCTATAAACTTGATTTTTGGAAAGGCTATTACCCGAGCTATCCAAAAATGTATAAACTATGGTAATGCTAGCAAAATTGTAGAAGTTATGGCCATTTGAACATTGAAAATCTTTAAACTTGATTTTTGGAAAGGCTACTACCCATGCTATAAAATTCGGCACTTTTTCAAATTGACAAATCCTCGGATGTTTATACATTTTTGGAAAGGCTATTACCCCAACTATCCAAAAATGTATAAACTATGGTAATGCTAGCAAAATTGTAGAAGTTATGGCCATTTGAAATTGAAAATCTATAAACTTGATTTTTGGAAAGGCTACTACCCATGCTATAAAATTCGGTACTTTTTTCAAATTGACAAATCCTCGGATGTTTATACATTTTTGGAAAGGCTATTACCCCAACTATCCAAAAATGTATAAACTATGGTAATGCTAGCAAAATTGTAGAAGTTATGGCCATTTGAAATTGAAAATCTATAAACTTGATTTTTGGAAAGGCTACTACCCATGCTATAAAATTCGGTACTTTTTTCAAATTGACAAATCCTCGGATGTTTATACATTTTTGGAAAGGCTATTACCCCAACTATCCAAAAATGTACAAACTATGGTAATGCTAGCAAAATTGTAGAAGTTATGGCCATTTGAAATTGAAAATCTATAAACTTGATTTTTGGAAAGGCTACTACCCATGCTATAAAATTCGGTACTTTTTTCAAATTGACAAATCCTCGGATGTTTATACATTTTTGGAAAGGCTATTACCCCAACTATCCAAAAATGTACAAACTATGGTAATGCTAGCAAAATTGTAGAAGTTATGGCCATTTGAAATTGAAAATCTATAAACTTGATTTTTGGAAAGGCTACTACCCATGCTATAAAATTCGGTACTTTTTTCAAATTGACAAATCCTCGGATGTTTATACATTTTTGGAAAGGCTATTACCCCAACTATCCAAAAATGTACAAACTATGGTAATGCTAGCAAAATTGTAGAAGTTATGGCCATTTGAAATTGAAAATCTATAAACTTGATTTTTGGAAAGGCTACTACCCATGCTATAAAATTCGGCACTTTTTTCAAATTGACAAATCCTCGGATGTTTATACATTTTTGGAAAGGCTATTACCCCAACTATCCAAAAATGTACAAACTATGGTAATGCTAGCAAAATTGTAGAAGTTATGGCCATTTGAAATTGAAAATCTATAAACTTGATTTTTGGAAAGGCTACTACCCATGCTATAAAATTCGGTACTTTTTTCAAATTGACAAATCCTCGGATGTTTATACATTTTTGGAAAGGCTATTACCCGAGCTATCCAAAAATGTACAAACTATGGTAATGCTAGCAAAATTGTGGAAGTTATGGCCATTTGAAATTGAAAATCTATAAACTTGATTTTTGGAAAGGCTATAAAATTCGGCACTTTTTTCAAATTGACAAATCCTCGGATGTTTATACATTTTTGGAAAGGCTATTACCCCAGCTATCCAAAAATGTACAAACTATGGTAATGCTAGCAAAATTGTAGAAGTTATGGCCATTTGAAATTGAAAATCTATAAACTTGATTTTTGGAAAGGCTACTACCCATGCTATAAAATTCGGTACTTTTTTCAAATTGACAAATCCTCGGATGTTTATACATTTTTGGAAAGGCTATTACCCCAGCTATCCAAAAATGTACAAACTATGGTAATGCTAGCAAAATTGTGGAAGTTATGGCCATTTGAAATTGAAAATCTATAAACTTGATTTTTGGAAAGGCTATTACCCGAGCTATCCAAAAATGTATAAACTATGGTAATGCTAGCAAAATTGTAGAAGTTATGGCCATTTGAACATTGAAAATCTTTAAACTTGATTTTTGGAAAGGCTACTACCCATGCTATAAAATTCGGCACTTTTTCAAATTGACAAATCCTCGGATGTTTATACATTTTTGGAAAGGCTATTACCCCAACTATCCAAAAATGTATAAACTATGGTAATGCTAGCAAAATTGTAGAAGTTATGGCCATTTGAAATTGAAAATCTATAAACTTGATTTTTGGAAAGGCTACTACCCATGCTATAAAATTCGGTACTTTTTTCAAATTGACAAATCCTCGGATGTTTATACATTTTTGGAAAGGCTATTACCCCAACTATCCAAAAATGTATAAACTATGGTAATGCTAGCAAAATTGTAGAAGTTATGGCCATTTGAAATTGAAAATCTATAAACTTGATTTTTGGAAAGGCTACTACCCATGCTATAAAATTCGGTACTTTTTTCAAATTGACAAATCCTCGGATGTTTATACATTTTTGGAAAGGCTATTACCCCAACTATCCAAAAATGTACAAACTATGGTAATGCTAGCAAAATTGTAGAAGTTATGGCCATTTGAAATTGAAAATCTATAAACTTGATTTTTGGAAAGGCTACTACCCATGCTATAAAATTCGGTACTTTTTTCAAATTGACAAATCCTCGGATGTTTATACATTTTTGGAAAGGCTATTACCCCAACTATCCAAAAATGTACAAACTATGGTAATGCTAGCAAAATTGTAGAAGTTATGGCCATTTGAAATTGAAAATCTATAAACTTGATTTTTGGAAAGGCTACTACCCATGCTATAAAATTCGGTACTTTTTTCAAATTGACAAATCCTCGGATGTTTATACATTTTTGGAAAGGCTATTACCCCAACTATCCAAAAATGTACAAACTATGGTAATGCTAGCAAAATTGTAGAAGTTATGGCCATTTGAAATTGAAAATCTATAAACTTGATTTTTGGAAAGGCTACTACCCATGCTATAAAATTCGGCACTTTTTTCAAATTGACAAATCCTCGGATGTTTATACATTTTTGGAAAGGCTATTACCCCAACTATCCAAAAATGTACAAACTATGGTAATGCTAGCAAAATTGTAGAAGTTATGGCCATTTGAAATTGAAAATCTATAAACTTGATTTTTGGAAAGGCTACTACCCATGCTATAAAATTCGGTACTTTTTTCAAATTGACAAATCCTCGGATGTTTATACATTTTTGGAAAGGCTATTACCCGAGCTATCCAAAAATGTACAAACTATGGTAATGCTAGCAAAATTGTAGAAGTTATGGCCATTTGAAATTGAAAATCTATAAACTTGATTTTTGGAAAGGCTACTACCCATGCTATAAAATTCGGTACTTTTTTCAAATTGACAAATCCTCGGATGTTTATACATTTTTGGAAAGGCTATTACCCCAACTATCCAAAAATGTACAAACTATGGTAATGCTAGCAAAATTGTAGAAGTTATGGCCATTTGAAATTGAAAATCTATAAACTTGATTTTTGGAAAGGCTACTACCCATGCTATAAAATTCGGCACTTTTTTCAAATTGACAAATCCTCGGATGTTTATACATTTTTGGAAAGGCTATTACCCCAACTATCCAAAAATGTACAAACTATGGTAATGCTAGCAAAATTGTAGAAGTTATGGCCATTTGAAATTGAAAATCTATAAACTTGATTTTTGGAAAGGCTACTACCCATGCTATAAAATTCGGTACTTTTTTCAAATTGACAAATCCTCGGATGTTTATACATTTTTGGAAAGGCTATTACCCGAGCTATCCAAAAATGTACAAACTATGGTAATGCTAGCAAAATTGTAGAAGTTATGGCCATTTGAAATTGAAAATCTATAAACTTGATTTTTGGAAAGGCTACTACCCATGCTATAAAATTCGGCACTTTTTTCAAATTGACAAATCCTCGGATGTTTATACATTTTTGGAAAGGCTATTACCCCAACTATCCAAAAATGTACAAACTATGGTAATGCTAGCAAAATTGTAGAAGTTATGGCCATTTGAAATTGAAAATCTATAAACTTGATTTTTGGAAAGGCTACTACCCATGCTATAAAATTCGGTACTTTTTTCAAATTGACAAATCCTCGGATGTTTATACATTTTTGGAAAGGCTATTACCCGAGCTATCCAAAAATGTACAAACTATGGTAATGCTAGCAAAATTGTAGAAGTTATGGCCATTTGAAATTGAAAATCTATAAACTTGATTTTTGGAAAGGCTACTACCCATGCTATAAAATTCGGCACTTTTTTCAAATTGACAAATCCTCGGATGTTTATACATTTTTGGAAAGGCTATTACCCCAGCTATCCAAAAATGTACAAACTATGGTAATGCTAGCAAAATTGTAGAAGTTATGGCCATTTGAAATTGAAAATCTATAAACTTGATTTTTGGAAAGGCTACTACCCATGCTATAAAATTCGGTACTTTTTTCAAATTGACAAATCCTCGGATGTTTATACATTTTTGGAAAGGCTATTACCCCAGCTATCCAAAAATGTACAAACTATGGTAATGCTAGCAAAATTGTGGAAGTTATGGCCATTTGAAATTGAAAATCTATAAACTTGATTTTTGGAAAGGCTACTACCCATGCTATAAAATTCGGCACTTTTTTCAAATTGACAAATCCTCGGATGTTTATACATTTTTGGAAAGGCTATTACCCCAGCTATCCAAAAATGTACAAACTATGGTAATGCTAGCAAAATTGTAGAAGTTATGGCCATTTGAAATTGAAAATCTATAAACTTGATTTTTGGAAAGGCTACTACCCATGCTATAAAATTCGGTACTTTTTTCAAATTGACAAATCCTCGGATGTTTATACATTTTTGGAAAGGCTATTACCCCAGCTATCCAAAAATGTACAAACTATGGTAATGCTAGCAAAATTGTGGAAGTTATGGCCATTTGAAATTGAAAATCTATAAACTTGATTTTTGGAAAGGCTATTACCCGAGCTATCCAAAAATGTATAAACTATGGTAATGCTAGCAAAATTGTAGAAGTTATGGCCATTTGAACATTGAAAATCTTTAAACTTGATTTTTGGAAAGGCTACTACCCATGCTATAAAATTCGGCACTTTTTCAAATTGACAAATCCTCGGATGTTTATACATTTTTGGAAAGGCTATTACCCGAGCTATCCAAAAATGTATAAACTATGGTAATGCTAGCAAAATTGTAGAAGTTATGGCCATTTGAAATTGAAAATCTATAAACTTGATTTTTGGAAAGGCTACTACCCATGCTATAAAATTCGGTACTTTTTTCAAATTGACAAATCCTCGGATGTTTATACATTTTTGGAAAGGCTATTACCCCAGCTATCCAAAAATGTACAAACTATGGTAATGCTAGCAAAATTGTAGAAGTTATGGCCATTTGAAATTGAAAATCTATAAACTTGATTTTTGGAAAGGCTACTACCCATGCTATAAAATTCGGTACTTTTTTCAAATTGACAAATCCTCGGATGTTTATACATTTTTGGAAAGGCTATTACCCCAGCTATCCAAAAATGTACAAACTATGGTAATGCTAGCAAAATTGTGGAAGTTATGGCCATTTGAAATTGAAAATCTATAAACTTGATTTTTGGAAAGGCTATTACCCGAGCTATCCAAAAATGTATAAACTATGGTAATGCTAGCAAAATTGTAGAAGTTATGGCCATTTGAACATTGAAAATCTTTAAACTTGATTTTTGGAAAGGCTACTACCCATGCTATAAAATTCGGCACTTTTTCAAATTGACAAATCCTCGGATGTTTATACATTTTTGGAAAGGCTATTACCCGAGCTATCCAAAAATGTATAAACTATGGTAATGCTAGCAAAATTGTAGAAGTTATGGCCATTTGAAATTGAAAATCTATAAACTTGATTTTTGGAAAGGCTACTACCCATGCTATAAAATTCGGTACTTTTTTCAAATTGACAAATCCTCGGATGTTTATACATTTTTGGAAAGGCTATTACCCCAACTATCCAAAAATGTATAAACTATGGTAATGCTAGCAAAATTGTAGAAGTTATGGCCATTTGAAATTGAAAATCTATAAACTTGATTTTTGGAAAGGCTACTACCCATGCTATAAAATTCGGTACTTTTTTCAAATTGACAAATCCTCGGATGTTTATACATTTTTGGAAAGGCTATTACCCCAACTATCCAAAAATGTACAAACTATGGTAATGCTAGCAAAATTGTAGAAGTTATGGCCATTTGAAATTGAAAATCTATAAACTTGATTTTTGGAAAGGCTACTACCCATGCTATAAAATTCGGCACTTTTTTCAAATTGACAAATCCTCGGATGTTTATACATTTTTGGAAAGGCTATTACCCCAACTATCCAAAAATGTACAAACTATGGTAATGCTAGCAAAATTGTGGAAGTTATGGCCATTTGAAATTGAAAATCTATAAACTTGATTTTTGGAAAGGCTACTTACTACCCATGCTATAAAATTCGGTACTTTTTTCAAATTGACAAATCCTCGGATGTTTATACATTTTTGGAAAGGCTATTACCCCAGCTATCCAAAAATGTACAAACTATGGTAATGCTAGCAAAATTGTAGAAGTTATGGCCATTTGAAATTGAAAATCTATAAACTCTATTTTTGGAAAGGCTACTACCCATGCTATAAAATTCGGTACTTTTTTCAAATTGACAAATCCTCGGATGTTTATACATTTTTGGAAAGGCTATTACCCCAACTATCCAAAAATGTACAAACTATGGTAATGCTAGCAAAATTGTAGAAGTTATGGCCATTTGAAATTGAAAATCTATAAACTTGATTTTTGGAAAGGCTACTACCCATGCTATAAAATTCGGTACTTTTTTCAAATTGACAAATCCTCGGATGTTTATACATTTTTGGAAAGGCTATTACCCCAACTATCCAAAAATGTACAAACTATGGTAATGCTAGCAAAATTGTAGAAGTTATGGCCATTTGAAATTGAAAATCTATAAACTTGATTTTTGGAAAGGCTACTACCCATGCTATAAAATTCGGCACTTTTTTCAAATTGACAAATCCTCGGATGTTTATACATTTTTGGAAAGGCTATTACCCCAACTATCCAAAAATGTACAAACTATGGTAATGCTAGCAAAATTGTGGAAGTTATGGCCATTTGAAATTGAAAATCTATAAACTTGATTTTTGGAA
Source organism: Sphenella marginata (assembly GCA_951509765.1). Taxonomy (NCBI): domain Eukaryota; kingdom Metazoa; phylum Arthropoda; class Insecta; order Diptera; family Tephritidae; genus Sphenella; species Sphenella marginata. The sequence continues at coordinate 87,849,953 of OX608079.1, read as the reverse complement.
AGGCTACTTACTACCCATGCTATAAAATTCGGTACTTTTTTCAAATTGACAAATCCTCGGATGTTTATACATTTTTGGAAAGGCTATTACCCCAGCTATCCAAAAATGTACAAACTATGGTAATGCTAGCAAAATTGTAGAAGTTATGGCCATTTGAAATTGAAAATCTATAAACTTGATTTTTGGAAAGGCTACTACCCATGCTATAAAATTCGGTACTTTTTTCAAATTGACAAATCCTCGGATGTTTATACATTTTTGGAAAGGCTATTACCCCAGCTATCCAAAAATGTACAAACTATGGTAATGCTAGCAAAATTGTGGAAGTTATGGCCATTTGAAATTGAAAATCTATAAACTTGATTTTTGGAAAGGCTATTACCCGAGCTATCCAAAAATGTATAAACTATGGTAATGCTAGCAAAATTGTGGAAGTTATGGCCATTTGAACATTGAAAATCTTTAAACTTGATTTTTGGAAAGGCTACTACCCATGCTATAAAATTCGGCACTTTTTCAAATTGACAAATCCTCGGATGTTTATACATTTTTGGAAAGGCTATTACCCGAGCTATCCAAAAATGTATAAACTATGGTAATGCTAGCAAAATTGTAGAAGTTATGGCCATTTGAAATTGAAAATCTATAAACTTGATTTTTGGAAAGGCTACTACCCATGCTATAAAATTCGGTACTTTTTTCAAATTGACAAATCCTCGGATGTTTATACATTTTTGGAAAGGCTATTACCCCAACTATCCAAAAATGTATAAACTATGGTAATGCTAGCAAAATTGTAGAAGTTATGGCCATTTGAAATTGAAAATCTATAAACTTGATTTTTGGAAAGGCTACTACCCATGCTATAAAATTCGGTACTTTTTTCAAATTGACAAATCCTCGGATGTTTATACATTTTTGGAAAGGCTATTACCCCAACTATCCAAAAATGTACAAACTATGGTAATGCTAGCAAAATTGTAGAAGTTATGGCCATTTGAAATTGAAAATCTATAAACTTGATTTTTGGAAAGGCTACTACCCATGCTATAAAATTCGGCACTTTTTTCAAATTGACAAATCCTCGGATGTTTATACATTTTTGGAAAGGCTATTACCCCAACTATCCAAAAATGTACAAACTATGGTAATGCTAGCAAAATTGTGGAAGTTATGGCCATTTGAAATTGAAAATCTATAAACTTGATTTTTGGAAAGGCTACTTACTACCCATGCTATAAAATTCGGTACTTTTTTCAAATTGACAAATCCTCGGATGTTTATACATTTTTGGAAAGGCTATTACCCCAGCTATCCAAAAATGTACAAACTATGGTAATGCTAGCAAAATTGTAGAAGTTATGGCCATTTGAAATTGAAAATCTATAAACTCTATTTTTGGAAAGGCTACTACCCATGCTATAAAATTCGGTACTTTTTTCAAATTGACAAATCCTCGGATGTTTATACATTTTTGGAAAGGCTATTACCCCAGCTATCCAAAAATGTAAAAAGTATGGCAATGCTAGCAAAATTGTGGAAGTTATGGCCATTTGAAATTGAAAATCTATAAACTTGATTTTTGGAAAGGCTACTACCCATGCTATAAAATTCGGTACTTTTTTCAAATTGACAAATCCTCGGATGTTTATACATTTTTGGAAAGGCTATTACCCCAGCTATCCAAAAATGTACAAACTATGGTAATGCTAGCAAAATTGTGGAAGTTATGGCCATTTGAAATTGAAAATCTATAAACTTGATTTTTGGAAAGGCTATTACCCGAGCTATCCAAAAATGTATAAACTATGGTAATGCTAGCAAAATTGTGGAAGTTATGGCCATTTGAACATTGAAAATCTTTAAACTTGATTTTTGGAAAGGCTACTACCCATGCTATAAAATTCGGCACTTTTTCAAATTGACAAATCCTCGGATGTTTATACATTTTTGGAAAGGCTATTACCCGAGCTATCCAAAAATGTATAAACTATGGTAATGCTAGCAAAATTGTAGAAGTTATGGCCATTTGAAATTGAAAATCTATAAACTTGATTTTTGGAAAGGCTACTACCCATGCTATAAAATTCGGTACTTTTTTCAAATTGACAAATCCTCGGATGTTTATACATTTTTGGAAAGGCTATTACCCCAACTATCCAAAAATGTATAAACTATGGTAATGCTAGCAAAATTGTAGAAGTTATGGCCATTTGAAATTGAAAATCTATAAACTTGATTTTTGGAAAGGCTACTACCCATGCTATAAAATTCGGTACTTTTTTCAAATTGACAAATCCTCGGATGTTTATACATTTTTGGAAAGGCTATTACCCCAACTATCCAAAAATGTACAAACTATGGTAATGCTAGCAAAATTGTAGAAGTTATGGCCATTTGAAATTGAAAATCTATAAACTTGATTTTTGGAAAGGCTACTACCCATGCTATAAAATTCGGCACTTTTTTCAAATTGACAAATCCTCGGATGTTTATACATTTTTGGAAAGGCTATTACCCCAACTATCCAAAAATGTACAAACTATGGTAATGCTAGCAAAATTGTGGAAGTTATGGCCATTTGAAATTGAAAATCTATAAACTTGATTTTTGGAAAGGCTACTTACTACCCATGCTATAAAATTCGGTACTTTTTTCAAATTGACAAATCCTCGGATGTTTATACATTTTTGGAAAGGCTATTACCCCAGCTATCCAAAAATGTACAAACTATGGTAATGCTAGCAAAATTGTAGAAGTTATGGCCATTTGAAATTGAAAATCTATAAACTCTATTTTTGGAAAGGCTACTACCCATGCTATAAAATTCGGTACTTTTTTCAAATTGACAAATCCTCGGATGTTTATACATTTTTGGAAAGGCTATTACCCCAGCTATCCAAAAATGTAAAAAGTATGGCAATGCTAGCAAAATTGTGGAAGTTATGGCCATTTGAAATTGAAAATCTATAAACTTGATTTTTGGAAAGGCTATTACCCGAGCTATCCAAAAATGTATAAACTATGGTAATGCTAGCAAAATTGTGGAAGTTATGGCCATTTGAACATTGAAAATCTTTAAACTTGATTTTTGGAAAGGCTACTACCCATGCTATAAAATTCGGCACTTTTTCAAATTGACAAATCCTCGGATGTTTATACATTTTTGGAAAGGCTATTACCCGAGCTATCCAAAAATGTATAAACTATGGTAATGCTAGCAAAATTGTAGAAGTTATGGCCATTTGAAATTGAAAATCTATAAACTTGATTTTTGGAAAGGCTACTACCCATGCTATAAAATTCGGTACTTTTTTCAAATTGACAAATCCTCGGATGTTTATACATTTTTGGAAAGGCTATTACCCCAACTATCCAAAAATGTATAAACTATGGTAATGCTAGCAAAATTGTAGAAGTTATGGCCATTTGAAATTGAAAATCTATAAACTTGATTTTTGGAAAGGCTACTACCCATGCTATAAAATTCGGTACTTTTTTCAAATTGACAAATCCTCGGATGTTTATACATTTTTGGAAAGGCTATTACCCCAACTATCCAAAAATGTACAAACTATGGTAATGCTAGCAAAATTGTAGAAGTTATGGCCATTTGAAATTGAAAATCTATAAACTTGATTTTTGGAAAGGCTACTACCCATGCTATAAAATTCGGCACTTTTTTCAAATTGACAAATCCTCGGATGTTTATACATTTTTGGAAAGGCTATTACCCCAACTATCCAAAAATGTACAAACTATGGTAATGCTAGCAAAATTGTGGAAGTTATGGCCATTTGAAATTGAAAATCTATAAACTTGATTTTTGGAAAGGCTACTTACTACCCATGCTATAAAATTCGGTACTTTTTTCAAATTGACAAATCCTCGGATGTTTATACATTTTTGGAAAGGCTATTACCCCAGCTATCCAAAAATGTACAAACTATGGTAATGCTAGCAAAATTGTAGAAGTTATGGCCATTTGAAATTGAAAATCTATAAACTCTATTTTTGGAAAGGCTACTACCCATGCTATAAAATTCGGTACTTTTTTCAAATTGACAAATCCTCGGATGTTTATACATTTTTGGAAAGGCTATTACCCCAGCTATCCAAAAATGTAAAAAGTATGGCAATGCTAGCAAAATTGTGGAAGTTATGGCCATTTGAAATTGAAAATCTATAAACTTGATTTTTGGAAAGGCTACTACCCATGCTATAAAATTCGGTACTTTTTTCAAATTGACAAATCCTCGGATGTTTATACATTTTTGGAAAGGCTATTACCCCAGCTATCCAAAAATGTACAAACTATGGTAATGCTAGCAAAATTGTAGAAGTTATGGCCATTTGAAATTGAAAATCTATAAACTTGATTTTTGGAAAGGCTACTACCCATGCTATAAAATTCGGTACTTTTTTCAAATTGACAAATCCTCGGATGTTTATACATTTTTGGAAAGGCTATTACCCCAGCTATCCAAAAATGTACAAACTATGGTAATGCTAGCAAAATTGTAGAAGTTATGGCCATTTGAAATTGAAAATCTATAAACTTGATTTTTGGAAAGGCTACTACCCATGCTATAAAATTCGGCACTTTTTTCAAATTGACAAATCCTCGGATGTTTATACATTTTTGGAAAGGCTATTACCCCAGCTATCCAAAAATGTAAAAAGTATTGCAATGCTAGCAAAGTTGTGGAAGTTAAGGCCATTTGAAATTGAAAATCTATAAACTTGATTTTTGGAAAGGCTACTTACTACCCATGCTATAAAATTCGGTACTTTTTTCAAATTGACAAATCCTCGGATGTTTATACATTTTTGGAAAGGCTATTACCCCAGCTATCCAAAAATGTAAAAAGTATGGCAATGCTAGCAAAATTGTGGAAGTTATGGCCATTTGAAATTGAAAATCTATAAACTTGATTTTTGGAAAGGCTACTACCCATGCTATAAAATTCGGTACTTTTTTCAAATTGACAAATCCTCGGATGTTTATACATTTTTGGAAAGGCTATTACCCCAGCTATCCAAAAATGTAAAAAGTATTGCAATGCTAGCAAAGTTGTGGAAGTTAAGGCCATTTGAAATTGAAAATCTATAAACTTGATTTTTGGAAAGGCTACTACCCATGCTATAAAATTCGGTACTTTTTTCAAATTGACAAATCCTCGGATGTTTATACATTTTTGGAAAGGCTATTACCCCAGCTATCCAAAAATGTACAAACTATGGTAATGCTAGCAAAATTGTGGAAGTTATGGCCATTTGAAATTGAAAATCTATAAACTTGATTTTTGGAAAGGCTATTACCCGAGCTATCCAAAAATGTATAAACTATGGTAATGCTAGCAAAATTGTAGAAGTTATGGCCATTTGAACATTGAAAATCTTTAAACTTGATTTTTGGAAAGGCTACTACCCATGCTATAAAATTCGGCACTTTTTCAAATTGACAAATCCTCGGATGTTTATACATTTTTGGAAAGGCTATTACCCGAGCTATCCAAAAATGTATAAACTATGGTAATGCTAGCAAAATTGTAGAAGTTATGGCCATTTGAAATTGAAAATCTATAAACTTGATTTTTGGAAAGGCTACTACCCATGCTATAAAATTCGGTACTTTTTTCAAATTGACAAATCCTCGGATGTTTATACATTTTTGGAAAGGCTATTACCCCAACTATCCAAAAATGTACAAACTATGGTAATGCTAGCAAAATTGTAGAAGTTATGGCCATTTGAAATTGAAAATCTATAAACTTGATTTTTGGAAAGGCTACTACCCATGCTATAAAATTCGGCACTTTTTTCAAATTGACAAATCCTCGGATGTTTATACATTTTTGGAAAGGCTATTACCCCAACTATCCAAAAATGTACAAACTATGGTAATGCTAGCAAAATTGTGGAAGTTATGGCCATTTGAAATTGAAAATCTATAAACTTGATTTTTGGAAAGGCTACTTACTACCCATGCTATAAAATTCGGTACTTTTTTCAAATTGACAAATCCTCGGATGTTTATACATTTTTGGAAAGGCTATTACCCCAGCTATCCAAAAATGTACAAACTATGGTAATGCTAGCAAAATTGTAGAAGTTATGGCCATTTGAAATTGAAAATCTATAAACTCTATTTTTGGAAAGGCTACTACCCATGCTATAAAATTCGGTACTTTTTTCAAATTGACAAATCCTCGGATGTTTATACATTTTTGGAAAGGCTATTACCCCAGCTATCCAAAAATGTAAAAAGTATGGCAATGCTAGCAAAATTGTGGAAGTTATGGCCATTTGAAGTTGAAAATCTATAAACTTGATTTTTGGAAAGGCTACTACCCATGCTATAAAATTCGGTACTTTTTTCAAATTGACAAATCCTCGGATGTTTATACATTTTTGGAAAGGCTATTACCCCAGCTATCCAAAAATGTACAAACTATGGTAATGCTAGCAAAATTGTAGAAGTTATGGCCATTTGAAATTGAAAATCTATAAACTTGATTTTTGGAAAGGCTACTACCCATGCTATAAAATTCGGCACTTTTTCAAATTGACAAATCCTCGGATGTTTATACATTTTTGGAAAGGCTATTACCCGAGCTATCCAAAAATGTATAAACTATGGTAATGCTAGCAAAATTGTAGAAGTTATGGCCATTTGAAATTGAAAATCTATAAACTTGATTTTTGGAAAGGCTACTACCCATGCTATAAAATTCGGTACTTTTTTCAAATTGACAAATCCTCGGATGTTTATGTATAAACTATGGTAATGCTAGCAAAATTGTAGAAGTTATGGCCATTTGAAATTGAAAATCTATAAACTTGATTTTTGGAAAGGCTACTACCCATGCTATAAAATTCGGCACTTTTTTCAAATTGACAAATCCTCGGATGTTTATACATTTTTGGAAAGGCTATTACCCCAACTATCCAAAAATGTACAAACTATGGTAATGCTAGCAAAATTGTGGAAGTTATGGCCATTTGAAATTGAAAATCTATAAACTTGATTTTTGGAAAGGCTACTTACTACCCATGCTATAAAATTCGGTACTTTTTTCAAATTGACAAATCCTCGGATGTTTATACATTTTTGGAAAGGCTATTACCCCAGCTATCCAAAAATGTACAAACTATGGTAATGCTAGCAAAATTGTAGAAGTTATGGCCATTTGAAATTGAAAATCTATAAACTCTATTTTTGGAAAGGCTACTACCCATGCTATAAAATTCGGTACTTTTTTCAAATTGACAAATCCTCGGATGTTTATACATTTTTGGAAAGGCTATTACCCCAGCTATCCAAAAATGTACAAACTATGGTAATGCTAGCAAAATTGTAGAAGTTATGGCCATTTGAAATTGAAAATCTATAAACTTGATTTTTGGAAAGGCTACTACCCATGCTATAAAATTCGGCACTTTTTCAAATTGACAAATCCTCGGATGTTTATACATTTTTGGAAAGGCTATTACCCGAGCTATCCAAAAATGTATAAACTATGGTAATGCTAGCAAAATTGTAGAAGTTATGGCCATTTGAAATTGAAAATCTATAAACTTGATTTTTGGAAAGGCTACTACCCATGCTATAAAATTCGGTACTTTTTTCAAATTGACAAATCCTCGGATGTTTATACATTTTTGGAAAGGCTATTACCCCAACTATCCAAAAATGTACAAACTATGGTAATGCTAGCAAAATTGTAGAAGTTATGGCCATTTGAAATTGAAAATCTATAAACTTGATTTTTGGAAAGGCTACTACCCATGCTATAAAATTCGGCACTTTTTTCAAATTGACAAATCCTCGGATGTTTATACATTTTTGGAAAGGCTATTACCCCAACTATCCAAAAATGTACAAACTATGGTAATGCTAGCAAAATTGTGGAAGTTATGGCCATTTGAAATTGAAAATCTATAAACTTGATTTTTGGAAAGGCTACTTACTACCCATGCTATAAAATTCGGTACTTTTTTCAAATTGACAAATCCTCGGATGTTTATACATTTTTGGAAAGGCTATTACCCCAGCTATCCAAAAATGTACAAACTATGGTAATGCTAGCAAAATTGTAGAAGTTATGGCCATTTGAAATTGAAAATCTATAAACTCTATTTTTGGAAAGGCTACTACCCATGCTATAAAATTCGGTACTTTTTTCAAATTGACAAATCCTCGGATGTTTATACATTTTTGGAAAGGCTATTACCCCAGCTATCCAAAAATGTACAAACTATGGTAATGCTAGCAAAATTGTAGAAGTTATGGCCATTTGAAATTGAAAATCTATAAACTTGATTTTTGGAAAGGCTACTACCCATGCTATAAAATTCGGCACTTTTTTCAAATTGACAAATCCTCGGATGTTTATACATTTTTGGAAAGGCTATTACCCCAGCTATCCAAAAATGTACAAACTATGGTAATGCTAGCAAAATTGTGGAAGTTATGGCCATTTGAAATTGAAAATCTATAAACTTGATTTTTGGAAAGGCTACTTACTACCCATGCTATAAAATTCGGTACTTTTTTCAAATTGACAAATCCTCGGATGTTTATACATTTTTGGAAAGGCTATTACCCCAGCTATCCAAAAATGTACAAACTATGGTAATGCTAGCAAAATTGTAGAAGTTATGGCCATTTGAAATTGAAAATCTATAAACTCTATTTTTGGAAAGGCTACTACCCATGCTATAAAATTCGGTACTTTTTTCAAATTGACAAATCCTCGGATGTTTATACATTTTTGGAAAGGCTATTACCCCAGCTATCCAAAAATGTAAAAAGTATTGCAATGCTAGCAAAATTGTAGAAGTTATGGCCATTTGAAATTGAAAATCTATAAACTTGATTTTTGGAAAGGCTACTACCCATGCTATAAAATTCGGCACTTTTTTCAAATTGACAAATCCTCGGATGTTTATACATTTTTGGAAAGGCTATTACCCCAGCTATCCAAAAATGTAAAAAGTATGGCAATGCTAGCAAAATTGTGGAAGTTATGGCCATTTGAAATTGAAAATCTATAAACTTGATTTTTGGAAAGGCTACTACCCATGCTATAAAATTCGGTACTTTTTTCAAATTGACAAATCCTCGGATGTTTATACATTTTTGGAAAGGCTATTACCCCAGCTATCCAAAAATGTACAAACTATGGTAATGCTAGCAAAATTGTAGAAGTTATGGCCATTTGAAATTGAAAATCTATAAACTTGATTTTTGGAAAGGCTACTACCCATGCTATAAAATTCGGTACTTTTTTCAAATTGACAAATCCTCGGATGTTTATACATTTTTGGAAAGGCTATTACCCCAGCTATCCAAAAATGTACAAACTATGGTAATGCTAGCAAAATTGTAGAAGTTATGGCCATTTGAAATTGAAAATCTATAAACTTGATTTTTGGAAAGGCTACTACCCATGCTATAAAATTCGGCACTTTTTTCAAATTGACAAATCCTCGGATGTTTATACATTTTTGGAAAGGCTATTACCCCAGCTATCCAAAAATGTAAAAAGTATTGCAATGCTAGCAAAGTTGTGGAAGTTAAGGCCATTTGAAATTGAAAATCTATAAACTTGATTTTTGGAAAGGCTACTTACTACCCATGCTATAAAATTCGGTACTTTTTTCAAATTGACAAATCCTCGGATGTTTATACATTTTTGGAAAGGCTATTACCCCAGCTATCCAAAAATGTACAAACTATGGTAATGCTAGCAAAATTGTAGAAGTTATGGCCATTTGAAATTGAAAATCTATAAACTTGATTTTTGGAAAGGCTACTACCCATGCTATAAAATTCGGCACTTTTTTCAAATTGACAAATCCTCGGATGTTTATACATTTTTGGAAAGGCTATTACCCCAGCTATCCAAAAATGTACAAACTATGGTAATGCTAGCAAAATTGTAGAAGTTATGGCCATTTGAAATTGAAAATCTATAAACTTGATTTTTGGAAAGGCTACTTACTACCCATGCTATAAAATTCGGTACTTTTTTCAAATTGACAAATCCTCGGATGTTTATACATTTTTGGAAAGGCTATTACCCCAGCTATCCAAAAATGTACAAACTATGGTAATGCTAGCAAAATTGTAGAAGTTATGGTCATTTGAAATTGAAAATCTATAAACTTGATTTTTGGAAAGGCTACTTACTACCCATGCTATAAAATTCGGTACTTTTTTCAAATTGACAAATCCTCGGATGTTTATACATTTTTGGAAAGGCTATTACCCCAACTATCCAAAAATGTACAAACTATGGTAATGCTAGCAAAATTGTAGAAGTTATGGCCATTTGAAATTGAAAATCTATAAACTTGATTTTTGGAAAGGCTACTACCCATGCTATAAAATTCGGCACTTTTTTCAAATTGACAAATCCTCGGATGTTTATACATTTTTGGAAAGGCTATTACCCCAACTATCCAAAAATGTACAAACTATGGTAATGCTAGCAAAATTGTGGAAGTTATGGCCATTTGAAATTGAAAATCTATAAACTTGATTTTTGGAAAGGCTACTTACTACCCATGCTATAAAATTCGGTACTTTTTTCAAATTGACAAATCCTCGGATGTTTATACATTTTTGGAAAGGCTATTACCCCAGCTATCCAAAAATGTACAAACTATGGTAATGCTAGCAAAATTGTAGAAGTTATGGCCATTTGAAATTGAAAATCTATAAACTCTATTTTTGGAAAGGCTACTACCCATGCTATAAAATTCGGTACTTTTTTCAAATTGACAAATCCTCGGATGTTTATACATTTTTGGAAAGGCTATTACCCCAGCTATCCAAAAATGTACAAACTATGGTAATGCTAGCAAAATTGTAGAAGTTATGGCCATTTGAAATTGAAAATCTATAAACTTGATTTTTGGAAAGGCTACTACCCATGCTATAAAATTCGGCACTTTTTTCAAATTGACAAATCCTCGGATGTTTATACATTTTTGGAAAGGCTATTACCCCAGCTATCCAAAAATGTACAAACTATGGTAATGCTAGCAAAATTGTGGAAGTTATGGCCATTTGAAATTGAAAATCTATAAACTTGATTTTTGGAAAGGCTACTTACTACCCATGCTATAAAATTCGGTACTTTTTTCAAATTGACAAATCCTCGGATGTTTATACATTTTTGGAAAGGCTATTACCCCAGCTATCCAAAAATGTACAAACTATGGTAATGCTAGCAAAATTGTAGAAGTTATGGCCATTTGAAATTGAAAATCTATAAACTCTATTTTTGGAAAGGCTACTACCCATGCTATAAAATTCGGTACTTTTTTCAAATTGACAAATCCTCGGATGTTTATACATTTTTGGAAAGGCTATTACCCCAGCTATCCAAAAATGTAAAAAGTATTGCAATGCTAGCAAAATTGTAGAAGTTATGGCCATTTGAAATTGAAAATCTATAAACTTGATTTTTGGAAAGGCTACTACCCATGCTATAAAATTCGGCACTTTTTTCAAATTGACAAATCCTCGGATGTTTATACATTTTTGGAAAGGCTATTACCCCAGCTATCCAAAAATGTAAAAAGTATGGCAATGCTAGCAAAATTGTGGAAGTTATGGCCATTTGAAATTGAAAATCTATAAACTTGATTTTTGGAAAGGCTACTACCCATGCTATAAAATTCGGTACTTTTTTCAAATTGACAAATCCTCGGATGTTTATACATTTTTGGAAAGGCTATTACCCCAGCTATCCAAAAATGTACAAACTATGGTAATGCTAGCAAAATTGTAGAAGTTATGGCCATTTGAAATTGAAAATCTATAAACTTGATTTTTGGAAAGGCTACTACCCATGCTATAAAATTCGGTACTTTTTTCAAATTGACAAATCCTCGGATGTTTATACATTTTTGGAAAGGCTATTACCCCAGCTATCCAAAAATGTACAAACTATGGTAATGCTAGCAAAATTGTAGAAGTTATGGCCATTTGAAATTGAAAATCTATAAACTTGATTTTTGGAAAGGCTACTACCCATGCTATAAAATTCGGCACTTTTTTCAAATTGACAAATCCTCGGATGTTTATACATTTTTGGAAAGGCTATTACCCCAGCTATCCAAAAATGTAAAAAGTATTGCAATGCTAGCAAAGTTGTGGAAGTTAAGGCCATTTGAAATTGAAAATCTATAAACTTGATTTTTGGAAAGGCTACTTACTACCCATGCTATAAAATTCGGTACTTTTTTCAAATTGACAAATCCTCGGATGTTTATACATTTTTGGAAAGGCTATTACCCCAGCTATCCAAAAATGTACAAACTATGGTAATGCTAGCAAAATTGTAGAAGTTATGGCCATTTGAAATTGAAAATCTATAAACTTGATTTTTGGAAAGGCTACTACCCATGCTATAAAATTCGGCACTTTTTTCAAATTGACAAATCCTCGGATGTTTATACATTTTTGGAAAGGCTATTACCCCAGCTATCCAAAAATGTACAAACTATGGTAATGCTAGCAAAATTGTAGAAGTTATGGCCATTTGAAATTGAAAATCTATAAACTTGATTTTTGGAAAGGCTACTTACTACCCATGCTATAAAATTCGGTACTTTTTTCAAATTGACAAATCCTCGGATGTTTATACATTTTTGGAAAGGCTATTACCCCAGCTATCCAAAAATGTAAAAAGTATGGCAATGCTAGCAAAATTGTGGAAGTCATGGCCATTTGAAATTGAAAATCTATAAACTTGATTTTTGGAAAGGCCATGCAATAAAATTCGGTACTTTTTTCAAATTGACAAATCCTCGGATGTTTATACATTTTTGGAAAGGCTATTACCCCAGCTATCCAAAAATGTACAAACTATGGTAATGCTAGCAAAATTGTAGAAGTTATGGTCATTTGAAATTGAAAATCTATAAACTTGATTTTTGGAAAGGCTACTTACTACCCATGCTATAAAATTCGGTACTTTTTTCAAATTGACAAATCCTCGGATGTTTATACATTTTTGGAAAGGCTATTACCCCAGCTATCCAAAAATGTAAAAAGTATGGCAATGCTAGCAAAATTGTGGAAGTCATGGCCATTTGAAATTGAAAATCTATAAACTTGATTTTTGGAAAGGCCATGCAATAAAATTCGGTACTTTTTTCAAATTGACAAATCCTCGGATGTTTATACATTTTTGGAAAGGCTATTACCCCAGCTATCCAAAAATGTACAAACTATGGTAATGCTAGCAAAATTGTAGAAGTTATGGCCATTTGAAATTGAAAATCTATAAACTTGATTTTTGGAAAGGCTACTTACTACCCATGCTATAAAATTCGGTACTTTTTTCAAATTGACAAATCCTCGGATGTTTATACATTTTTGGAAAGGCTATTACCCCAGCTATCCAAAAATGTACAAACTATGGTAATGCTAGAAAAATTGTAGAAGTTATGGTCATTTGAAATTGAAAATCTATAAACTTGATTTTTGGAAAGGCTACTTACTACCCATGCTATAAAATTCGGTACTTTTTTCAAATTGACAAATCCTCGGATGTTTATACATTTTTGGAAAGGCTATTACTCCAGCTATCCAAAAATGTAAAAAGTATGGCAATGCTAGCAAAATTGTGGAAGTTATGGCCATTTGAAATTGAAAATCTATAAACTTGATTTTTGGAAAGGCTACTACCCATGCTATAAAATTCGGCACTTTTTTCAAATTGACAAATCCTCGGATCCAAAAATGTAAAAAGTATGGCAATGCTAGCAAAATTGTGGAAGTTATGGCCATTTGAAATTGAAAATCTATAAACTTGATTTTTGGAAAGGCTACTACCCATGCTATAAAATTCGGTACTTTTTTCAAATTGACAAATCCTCGGATGTTTATACATTTTTGGAAAGGCTATTACCCCAGCTATCCAAAAATGTACAAACTATGGTAATGCTAGCAAAATTGTAGAAGTTATGGCCATTTGAAATTGAAAATCTATAAACTTGATTTTTGGAAAGGCTACTACCCATGCTATAAAATTCGGTACTTTTTTCAAATTGACAAATCCTCGGATGTTTATACATTTTTGGAAAGGCTATTACCCCAGCTATCCAAAAATGTAAAAAGTATGGCAATGCTAGCAAAATTGTGGAAGTTATGGCCATTTGAAATTGAAAATCTATAAACTTGATTTTTGGAAAGGCTACTTACTACCCATGCTATAAAATTCGGTACTTTTTTCAAATTGACAAATCCTCGAATGTTTATACATTTTTGGAAAGGCTATTACTCCAGCTATCCAAAAATGTAAAAAGTATGGCAATGCTAGCAAAATTGTGGAAGTTATGGCCATTTGAAATTGAAAATCTATAAACTTGATTTTTGGAAAGGCTACTACCCATGCTATAAAATTCGGTACTTTTTTCAAATTGACAAATCCTCGGATGTTTATACATTTTTGGAAAGGCTATTACCCCAGCTATCCAAAAATGTACAAACTATGGTAATGCTAGCAAAATTGTAGAAGTTATGGCCATTTGAAATTGAAAATCTATAAACTTGATTTTTGGAAAGGCTACTTACTACCCATGCTATAAAATTCGGTACTTTTTTCAAATTGACAAATCCTCGGATCCAAAAATGTAAAAAGTATGGCAATGCTAGCAAAATTGTGGAAGTTATGGCCATTTGAAATTGAAAATCTATAAACTTGATTTTTGGAAAGGCTACTACCCATGCTATAAAATTCGGTACTTTTTTCAAATTGACAAATCCTCGGATGTTTATACATTTTTGGAAAGGCTATTACCCCAGCTATCCAAAAATGTACAAACTATGGTAATGCTAGCAAAATTGTAGAAGTTATGGCCATTTGAAATTGAAAATCTATAAACTTGATTTTTGGAAAGGCTACTACCCATGCTATAAAATTCGGTACTTTTTTCAAATTGACAAATCCTCGGATGTTTATACATTTTTGGAAAGGCTATTACCCCAGCTATCCAAAAATGTAAAAAGTATGGCAATGCTAGCAAAATTGTGGAAGTTATGGCCATTTGAAATTGAAAATCTATAAACTTGATTTTTGGAAAGGCTACTTACTACCCATGCTATAAAATTCGGTACTTTTTTCAAATTGACAAATCCTCGAATGTTTATACATTTTTGGAAAGGCTATTACTCCAGCTATCCAAAAATGTAAAAAGTATGGCAATGCTAGCAAAATTGTGGAAGTTATGGCCATTTGAAATTGAAAATCTATAAACTTGATTTTTGGAAATTCTACTTACTACCCATGCTATAAAATTCGGTACTTTTTTCAAATTGACAAATCCTCGGATGTTTATACATTTTTGGAAAGGCTATTACCCCAGCTATCCAAAAATGTACAAACTATGGTAATGCTAGCAAAATTGTAGAAGTTATGGCCATTTGAAATTGAAAATCTATAAACTTGATTTTTGGAAAGGCTACTTACTACCCATGCTATAAAATTCGGTACTTTTTTCAAATTGACAAATCCTCGGATCCAAAAATGTAAAAAGTATGGCAATGCTAGCAAAATTGTGGAAGTTATGGCCATTTGAAATTGAAAATCTATAAACTTGATTTTTGGAAAGGCTACTACCCATGCTATAAAATTCGGTACTTTTTTCAAATTGACAAATCCTCGGATGTTTATACATTTTTGGAAAGGCTATTACCCCAGCTATCCAAAAATGTACAAACTATGGTAATGCTAGCAAAATTGTAGAAGTTATGGCCATTTGAAATTGAAAATATATAAACTTGATTTTTGGAAAGGCTACTACCCATGCTATAAAATTCGGTACTTTTTTCAAATTGACAAATCCTCGGATGTTTATACATTTTTGGAAAGGCTATTACCCCAGCTATCCAAAAATGTAAAAAGTATGGCAATGCTAGCAAAATTGTGGAAGTTATGGCCATTTGAAATTGAAAATCTATAAACTTGATTTTTGGAAAGGCTACTTACTACCCATGCTATAAAATTCGGTACTTTTTTCAAATTGACAAATCCTCGAATGTTTATACATTTTTGGAAAGGCTATTACTCCAGCTATCCAAAAATGTAAAAAGTATGGCAATGCTAGCAAAATTGTGGAAGTTATGGCCATTTGAAATTGAAAATCTATAAACTTGATTTTTGGAAAGGCTACTACCCATGCTATAAAATTCGGCACTTTTTTCAAATTGACAAATCCTCGGATGTTTATACATTTTTGGAAAGGCTATTACCCCAGCTATCCAAAAATGTACAAACTATGGTAATGCTAGCAAAATTGTAGAAGTTATGGCCATTTGAAATTGAAAATCTATAAACTTGATTTTTGGAAAGGCTACTTACTACCCATGCTATAAAATTCGGTACTTTTTTCAAATTGACAAATCCTCGAATGTTTATACATTTTTGGAAAGGCTATTACCCCAGCTATCCAAAAATGTACAAACTATGGTAATGCTAGCAAAATTGTAGAAGTTATGGCCATTTGAAATTGAAAATCTATAAACTTGATTTTTGGAAATTCTACTTACTACCCATGCTATAAAATTCGGTACTTTTTTCAAATTGACAAATCCTCGGATGTTTATACATTTTTGGAAAGGCTATTACTCCAGCTATCCAAAAATGTAAAAAGTCAGGCTACTACCCATGCTATAAAATTCGGTACTTTTTTCAAATTGACAAATTCTCGGATGTTTATACATTTTGGAAAGGCTATTACCCCAGCTATCCAAAAATGTACAAACTATGGTAATGCTAGCAAAATTGTAGAAGTTATGGCCATTTGAAATTGAAAATCTATAAACTTGATTTTTGGAAAGGCTACTTACTACCCATGCTATAAAATTCGGTACTTTTTTCAAATTGACAAATCCTCGGATGTTTATACATTTTTGGAAAGGCTATTACCCCAGCTATCCAAAAATGTATAATGGTAATGCTAGCAAAATTGTAGAAGTTATGGCCATTTGAAATTGAAAATCTATAAACTTGATTTTTGGAAAGGCTACTTACTACCCATGCTATAAACTTGATTTTTGGAAAGGCTACTACCCATGCTATAAAATTCGGTACTTTTTTCAAATTGACAAATCCTCGGATGTTTATACATTTTTGGAAAGGCTATTACTCCAGCTATCCAAAAATGTAAAAAGTATGGCAATGCTAGCAAAATTGATTTTTGGAAAGGCTACTACCCATGCTATAAAATTCGGTACTTTTTTCAAATTGACAAATCCTCGGATGTTTATACATTTTTGGAAAGGCTATTACTCCAGCTATCCAAAAATGTAAAAAGTATGGCAATGCTAGCAAAATTGTGGAAGTTATGGCCATTTGAAATTGAAAATCTATAAACTTGATTTTTGGAAAGGCTACTTACTACCCATGCTATAAAATTCGGTACTTTTTTCAAATTGATACATTTTTGGAAAGGCTATTACTCCAGCTATCCAAAAATGTAAAAAGTATGGCAATGCTAGCAAAATTGTGGAAGTTATGGCCATTTGAAATTGAAAATCTATAAACTTGATTTTTGGAAAGGCTACTACCCATGCTATAAAATTCGGTACTTTTTTCAAATTGACAAATCCTCGGATGTTTATACATTTTTGGAAAGGCTATTACTCCAGCTATCCAAAAATGTAAAAAGTATGGCAATGCTAGCAAAATTGTGGAAGTTATGGCCATTTGAAATTGAAAATCTATAAACTTGATTTTTGGAAAGGCTACTTACTACCCATGCTATAAAATTCGGTACTTTTTTCAAATTGACAAATCCTCGGATGTTTATACATTTTTGGAAAGGCTATTACCCCAGCTATCCAAAAATGTACAAACTATGGTAATGCTAGCAAAATTGTAGAAGTTATGGCCATTTGAAATTGAAAATCTATAAACTTGATTTTTGGAAAGGCTACTACCCATGCTATAAAATTCGGTACTTTTTTCAAATTGACAAATCCTCGGATGTTTATACATTTTTGGAAAGGCTATTACTCCAGCTATCCAAAAATGTAAAAAGTATGGCAATGCTAGCAAAATTGTAGAAGTTATGGTCATTTGAAATTGAAAATCTATAAACTTGATTTTTGGAAAGGCTACTACCCATGCTATAAAATTCGGTACTTTTTTCAAATTGACAAATCCTCGGATGTTTATACATTTTTGGAAAGGCTATTACCCGAGCTATCCAAAAATGTATAAACTATGGTAATGCTAGCAAAATTGTAGTAGTTATGGCCATTTGAAATTGAAAATCTATAAACTTGATTTTTGGAAAGGCTACTTACTACCCATGCTATAAAATTCGGTACTTTTTTCAAATTGACAAATCCTCGGATGTTTATACATTTTTGGAAAGGCTATTACTCCAGCTATCCAAAAATGTAAAAAGTATGGCAATGCTAGCAAAATTGTGGAAGTTATGGCCATTTGAAATTGAAAATCTATAAACTTGATTTTTGGAAAGGCTACTTACTACCCATGCTATAAAATTCGGTACTTTTTTCAAATTGACAAATCCTCGGATGTTTATACATTTTTGGAAAGGCTATTACTCCAGCTATCCAAAAATGTAAAAAGTCTGGCAATGCTAGCAAAATTGTGGAAGTTATGGCCATTTGAAATTGAAAATCTATAAACTTGATTTTTGGAAAGGCTACTACCCATGCTATAAAATTCGGTACTTTTTTCAAATTGACAAATTCTCGGATGTTTATACATTTTGGAAAGGCTATTACCCCAGCTATCCAAAAATGTACAAACTATGGTAATGCTAGCAAAATTGTAGAAGTTATGGCCATTTGAAATTGAAAATCTATAAACTTGATTTTTGGAAAGGCTACTTACTACCCATGCTATAAAATTCGGTACTTTTTTCAAATTGACAAATCCTCGGATGTTTATACATTTTTGGAAAGGCTATTACCCCAGCTATCCAAAAATGTATAATGGTAATGCTAGCAAAATTGTAGAAGTTATGGCCATTTGAAATTGAAAATCTATAAACTTGATTTTTGGAAAGGCTACTTACTACCCATGCTATAAACTTGATTTTTGGAAAGGCTACTACCCATGCTATAAAATTCGGTACTTTTTTCAAATTGACAAATCCTCGGATGTTTATACATTTTTGGAAAGGCTATTACTCCAGCTATCCAAAAATGTAAAAAGTATGGCAATGCTAGCAAAATTGATTTTTGGAAAGGCTACTACCCATGCTATAAAATTCGGTACTTTTTTCAAATTGACAAATCCTCGGATGTTTATACATTTTTGGAAAGGCTATTACTCCAGCTATCCAAAAATGTAAAAAGTATGGCAATGCTAGCAAAATTGTGGAAGTTATGGCCATTTGAAATTGAAAATCTATAAACTTGATTTTTGGAAAGGCTACTTACTACCCATGCTATAAAATTCGGTACTTTTTTCAAATTGACAAATCCTCGGATGTTTATACATTTTTGGAAAGGCTATTACCCCAGCTATCCAAAAATGTAAAAAGTATGGCAATGCTAGCAAAATTGTGGAAGTTATGGCCATTTGAAATTGAAAATCTATAAACTTGATTTTTGGAAAGGCTACTTACTACCCATGCTATAAAATTCGGTACTTTTTTCAAATTGACAAATCCTCGGATGTTTATACATTTTTGGAAAGGCTATTACTCCAGCTATCCAAAAATGTAAAAAGTCTGGCAATGCTAGCAAAATTGTGGAAGTTATGGCCATTTGAAATTGAAAATCTATAAACTTGATTTTTGGAAAGGCTACTACCCATGCTATAAAATTCGGTACTTTTTTCAAATTGACAAATTCTCGGATGTTTATACATTTTGGAAAGGCTATTACCCCAGCTATCCAAAAATGTACAAACTATGGTAATGCTAGCAAAATTGTAGAAGTTATGGCCATTTGAAATTGAAAATCTATAAACTTGATTTTTGGAAAGGCTACTTACTACCCATGCTATAAAATTCGGTACTTTTTTCAAATTGACAAATCCTCGGATGTTTATACATTTTTGGAAAGGCTATTACCCCAGCTATCCAAAAATGTATAATGGTAATGCTAGCAAAATTGTAGAAGTTATGGCCATTTGAAATTGAAAATCTATAAACTTGATTTTTGGAAAGGCTACTTACTACCCATGCTATAAACTTGATTTTTGGAAAGGCTACTACCCATGCTATAAAATTCGGTACTTTTTTCAAATTGACAAATCCTCGGATGTTTATACATTTTTGGAAAGGCTATTACTCCAGCTATCCAAAAATGTAAAAAGTATGGCAATGCTAGCAAAATTGATTTTTGGAAAGGCTACTACCCATGCTATAAAATTCGGTACTTTTTTCAAATTGACAAATCCTCGGATGTTTATACATTTTTGGAAAGGCTATTACTCCAGCTATCCAAAAATGTAAAAAGTATGGCAATGCTAGCAAAATTGTGGAAGTTATGGCCATTTGAAATTGAAAATCTATAAACTTGATTTTTGGAAAGGCTACTTACTACCCATGCTATAAAATTCGGTACTTTTTTCAAATTGACAAATCCTCGGATGTTTATACATTTTTGGAAAGGCTATTACCCCAGCTATCCAAAAATGTACAAACTATGGTAATGCTAGCAAAATTGTGGAAGTTATGGCCATTTGAAATTGAAAATCTATAAACTTGATTTTTGGAAAGGCTACTACCCATGCTATAAAATTCGGTACTTTTTTCAAATTGATACATTTTTGGAAAGGCTATTACTCCAGCTATCCAAAAATGTAAAAAGTATGGCAATGCTAGCAAAATTGTGGAAGTTATGGCCATTTGAAATTGAAAATCTATAAACTTGATTTTTGGAAAGGCTACTACCCATGCTATAAAATTCGGTACTTTTTTCAAATTGACAAATCCTCGGATGTTTATACATTTTTGGAAAGGCTATTACCCCAGCTATCCAAAAATGTACAAACTATGGTAATGCTAGCAAAATTGTAGAAGTTATGGCCATTTGAAATTGAAAATCTATAAACTTGATTTTTGGAAAGGCTACTACCCATGCTATAAAATTCGGTACTTTTTTCAAATTGACAAATCCTCGGATGTTTATACATTTTTGGAAAGGCTATTACCCCAGCTATCCAAAAATGTACAAACTATGGTAATGCTAGCAAAATTGTAGAAGTTATGGCCATTTGAAATTGAAAATCTATAAACTTGATTTTTGGAAAGGCTACTACCCATGCTATAAAATTCGGTACTTTTTTCAAATTGACAAATCCTCGGATGTTTATACATTTTTGGAAAGGCTATTACTCCAGCTATCCAAAAATGTAAAAAGTATGGCAATGCTAGCAAAATTGTGGAAGTTATGGCCATTTGAAATTGAAAATCTATAAACTTGATTTTTGGAAAGGCTACTTACTACCCATGCTATAAAATTCGGTACTTTTTTCAAATTGACAAATCCTCGGATGTTTATACATTTTTGGAAAGGCTATTACCCCAGCTATCCAAAAATGTACAAACTATGGTAATGCTAGCAAAATTGTAGAAGTTATGGCCATTTGAAATTGAAAATCTATAAACTTGATTTTTGGAAAGGCTACTTACTACCCATGCTATAAAATTCGGTACTTTTTTCAAATTGACAAATCCTCGGATGTTTATACATTTTTGGAAAGGCTATTACCCCAGCTATCCAAAAATGTACAAACTATGGTAATGCTAGCAAAATTGTAGAAGTTATGGCCATTTGAAATTGAAAATCTATAAACTTGATTTTTGGAAAGGCTACTTACTACCCATGCTATAAAATTCGGTACTTTTTTCAAATTGACAAATCCTCGGATGTTTATACATTTTTGGAAAGGCTATTACTCCAGCTATCCAAAAATGTACAAACTATGGTAATGCTAGCAAAATTGTGGAAGTTATGGCCATTTGAAATTGAAAATCTATAAACTTGATTTTTGGAAAGGCTACTACCCATGCTATAAAATTCGGTACTTTTTTCAAATTGATACATTTTTGGAAAGGCTATTACTCCAGCTATCCAAAAATGTACAAACTATGGTAATGCTAGCAAAATTGTAGAAGTTATGGCCATTTGAAATTGAAAATCTATAAACTTGATTTTTGGAAAGGCTACTTACTACCCATGCTATAAAATTCGGTACTTTTTTCAAATTGACAAATCCTCGGATGTTTATACATTTTTGGAAAGGCTATTACCCCAGCTATCCAAAAATGTACAAACTATGGTAATGCTAGCAAAATTGTGGAAGTTATGGCCATTTGAAATTGAAAATCTATAAACTTGATTTTTGGAAAGGCTACTACCCATGCTATAAAATTCGGTACTTTTTTCAAATTGATACATTTTTGGAAAGGCTATTACTCCAGCTATCCAAAAATGTAAAAAGTATGGCAATGCTAGCAAAATTGTGGAAGTTATGGCCATTTGAAATTGAAAATCTATAAACTTGATTTTTGGAAAGGCTACTACCCATGCTATAAAATTCGGTACTTTTTTCAAATTGACAAATCCTCGGATGTTTATACATTTTTGGAAAGGCTATTACCCCAGCTATCCAAAAATGTACAAACTATGGTAATGCTAGCAAAATTGTAGAAGTTATGGCCATTTGAAATTGAAAATCTATAAACTTGATTTTTGGAAAGGCTACTACCCATGCTATAAAATTCGGTACTTTTTTCAAATTGACAAATCCTCGGATGTTTATACATTTTTGGAAAGGCTATTACCCCAGCTATCCAAAAATGTACAAACTATGGTAATGCTAGCAAAATTGTAGAAGTTATGGCCATTTGAAATTGAAAATCTATAAACTTGATTTTTGGAAAGGCTACTACCCATGCTATAAAATTCGGTACTTTTTTCAAATTGACAAATCCTCGGATGTTTATACATTTTTGGAAAGGCTATTACTCCAGCTATCCAAAAATGTAAAAAGTATGGCAATGCTAGCAAAATTGTGGAAGTTATGGCCATTTGAAATTGAAAATCTATAAACTTGATTTTTGGAAAGGCTACTTACTACCCATGCTATAAAATTCGGTACTTTTTTCAAATTGACAAATCCTCGGATGTTTATACATTTTTGGAAAGGCTATTACCCCAGCTATCCAAAAATGTACAAACTATGGTAATGCTAGCAAAATTGTAGAAGTTATGGCCATTTGAAATTGAAAATCTATAAACTTGATTTTTGGAAAGGCTACTTACTACCCATGCTATAAAATTCGGTACTTTTTTCAAATTGACAAATCCTCGGATGTTTATACATTTTTGGAAAGGCTATTACCCCAGCTATCCAAAAATGTACAAACTATGGTAATGCTAGCAAAATTGTAGAAGTTATGGCCATTTGAAATTGAAAATCTATAAACTTGATTTTTGGAAAGGCTACTTACTACCCATGCTATAAAATTCGGTACTTTTTTCAAATTGACAAATCCTCGGATGTTTATACATTTTTGGAAAGGCTATTACTCCAGCTATCCAAAAATGTACAAACTATGGTAATGCTAGCAAAATTGTGGAAGTTATGGCCATTTGAAATTGAAAATCTATAAACTTGATTTTTGGAAAGGCTACTACCCATGCTATAAAATTCGGTACTTTTTTCAAATTGATACATTTTTGGAAAGGCTATTACTCCAGCTATCCAAAAATGTACAAACTATGGTAATGCTAGCAAAATTGTAGAAGTTATGGCCATTTGAAATTGAAAATCTATAAACTTGATTTTTGGAAAGGCTACTTACTACCCATGCTATAAAATTCGGTACTTTTTTCAAATTGACAAATCCTCGGATGTTTATACATTTTTGGAAAGGCTATTACCCCAGCTATCCAAAAATGTACAAACTATGGTAATGCTAGCAAAATTGTGGAAGTTATGGCCATTTGAAATTGAAAATCTATAAACTTGATTTTTGGAAAGGCTACTACCCATGCTATAAAATTCGGTACTTTTTTCAAATTGATACATTTTTGGAAAGGCTATTACTCCAGCTATCCAAAAATGTAAAAAGTATGGCAATGCTAGCAAAATTGTGGAAGTTATGGCCATTTGAAATTGAAAATCTATAAACTTGATTTTTGGAAAGGCTACTACCCATGCTATAAAATTCGGTACTTTTTTCAAATTGACAAATCCTCGGATGTTTATACATTTTTGGAAAGGCTATTACCCCAGCTATCCAAAAATGTACAAACTATGGTAATGCTAGCAAAATTGTAGAAGTTATGGCCATTTGAAATTGAAAATCTATAAACTTGATTTTTGGAAAGGCTACTTACTACCCATGCTATAAAATTCGGTACTTTTTTCAAATTGACAAATCCTCGGATGTTTATACATTTTTGGAAAGGCTATTACTCCAGCTATCCAAAAATGTAAAAAGTCTGGCAATGCTAGCAAAATTGTGGAAGTTATGGCCATTTGAAATTGAAAATCTATAAACTTGATTTTTGGAAAGGCTACTTACTACCCATGCTATAAAATTCGGTACTTTTTTCAAATTGACAAATCCTCGGATGTTTATACATTTTTGGAAAGGCTATTACCCCAGCTATCCAAAAATGTACAAACTATGGTAATGCTAGCAAAATTGTGGAAGTTATGGCCATTTGAAATTGAAAATCTATAAACTTGATTTTTGGAAAGGCTACTACCCATGCTATAAAATTCGGTACTTTTTTCAAATTGATACATTTTTGGAAAGGCTATTACTCCAGCTATCCAAAAATGTAAAAAGTATGGCAATGCTAGCAAAATTGTGGAAGTTATGGCCATTTGAAATTGAAAATCTATAAACTTGATTTTTGGAAAGGCTACTACCCATGCTATAAAATTCGGTACTTTTTTCAAATTGACAAATCCTCGGATGTTTATACATTTTTGGAAAGGCTATTACTCCAGCTATCCAAAAATGTAAAAAGTATGGCAATGCTAGCAAAATTGTGGAAGTTATGGCCATTTGAAATTGAAAATCTATAAACTTGATTTTTGGAAAGGCTACTTACTACCCATGCTATAAAATTCGGTACTTTTTTCAAATTGACAAATCCTCGGATGTTTATACATTTTTGGAAAGGCTATTACCCCAGCTATCCAAAAATGTACAAACTATGGTAATGCTAGCAAAATTGTAGAAGTTATGGCCATTTGAAATTGAAAATCTATAAACTTGATTTTTGGAAAGGCTACTTACTACCCATGCTATAAAATTCGGTACTTTTTTCAAATTGACAAATCCTCGGATGTTTATACATTTTTGGAAAGGCTATTACTCCAGCTATCCAAAAATGTAAAAAGTCTGGCAATGCTAGCAAAATTGTGGAAGTTATGGCCATTTGAAATTGAAAATCTATAAACTTGATTTTTGGAAAGGCTACTACCCATGCTATAAAATTCGGTACTTTTTTCAAATTGATACATTTTTGGAAAGGCTATTACTCCAGCTATCCAAAAATGTAAAAAGTATGGCAATGCTAGCAAAATTGTGGAAGTTATGGCCATTTGAAATTGAAAATCTATAAACTTGATTTTTGGAAAGGCTACTACCCATGCTATAAAATTCGGTACTTTTTTCAAATTGACAAATCCTCGGATGTTTATACATTTTTGGAAAGGCTATTACCCCAGCTATCCAAAAATGTACAAACTATGGTAATGCTAGCAAAATTGTAGAAGTTATGGCCATTTGAAATTGAAAATCTATAAACTTGATTTTTGG
Source organism: Sphenella marginata (assembly GCA_951509765.1). Taxonomy (NCBI): domain Eukaryota; kingdom Metazoa; phylum Arthropoda; class Insecta; order Diptera; family Tephritidae; genus Sphenella; species Sphenella marginata. Next base: position 87,824,150 of record OX608079.1, on the reverse strand, counting down.
AAAGGCTACTACACATGCTATAAAATTCGGAACTTTTTTCAAATTGACAAATCCTCGGATGTTTATACATTTTTGGAAAGGCTATTACTCCAGGTATCCAAAAATGTAAAAAGTATGGCAATGCTAGCAAAATTGTGGAAGTTATGGCCATTTGAAATTGAAAATCTATAAACTTGATTTTTGGAAAGGCTACTTACTACCCATGCTATAAAATTCGGTACTTTTTTCAAATTGACAAATCCTCGGATGTTTATACATTTTTGGAAAGGCTATTACTCCAGCTATCCCAAAATGTAAAAAGTATGGCAATGCTAGCAAAATTGTGGAAGTTATGGCCATTTGAAATTGAAAATCTATAAACTTGATTTTTGGAAAGGCTATAAAAGGCCCATGCTATAAAATTCGGTACTTTTTTCAAATTGACAAATCCTCGGATGTTTATACATTTTTGGAAAGGCTATTACCCCAGCTATCCAAAAATGTAAAAAGTATGGCAATGCTAGCAAAATTGTGGAAGTTATGGCCATTTGAAATTGAAAATCTATAAACTTGATTTTTGGAAAGGCTACTACCCATGCTATAAAATTCGGTACTTTTTTCAAATTGACAAATCCTCGGATGTTTATACATTTTTGGAAAGGCTATTACTCCAGCTATCCAAAAATGTAAAAAGTATGGCAATGCTAGCAAAATTGTGGAAGTTATGGCCATTTGAAATTGAAAATCTATAAACTTGATTTTTGGAAAGGCTACTACCCATGCTATAAAATTCGGTACTTTTTTCAAATTGACAAATCCTCGGATGTTTATACATTTTTGGAAAGGCTATTACTCCAGCTATCCAAAAATGTAAAAAGTATGGTAATGCTAGCAAAATTGTAGAAGTTATGGCCATTTGAAATTGAAAATCTATAAACTTGATTTTTGGAAAGGCTACTACCCATGCTATAAAATTCGGTACTTTTTTCAAATTGACAAATCCTCGGATGTTTATACATTTTTGGAAAGGCTATTACTCCAGCTATCCAAAAATGTAAAAAGTATGGCAATGCTAGCAAAATTGTGGAAGTTATGGCCATTTGAAATTGAAAATCTATAAACTTGATTTTTGGAAAGGCTACTTACTACCCATGCTATAAAATTCGGTACTTTTTTCAAATTGACAAATCCTCGGATGTTTATACATTTTTGGAAAGGCTATTACCCCAGCTATCCAAAAATGTACAAACTATGGTAATGCTAGCAAAATTGTAGAAGTTATGGCCATTTGAAATTGAAAATCTATAAACTTGATTTTTGGAAAGGCTACTTACTACCCATGCTATAAAATTCGGTACTTTTTTCAAATTGACAAATCCTCGGATGTTTATACATTTTTGGAAAGGCTATTACTCCAGCTATCCAAAAATGTAAAAAGTCTGGCAATGCTAGCAAAATTGTGGAAGTTATGGCCATTTGAAATTGAAAATCTATAAACTTGATTTTTGGAAAGGCTACTACCCATGCTATAAAATTCGGTACTTTTTTCAAATTGATACATTTTTGGAAAGGCTATTACTCCAGCTATCCAAAAATGTAAAAAGTATGGCAATGCTAGCAAAATTGTGGAAGTTATGGCCATTTGAAATTGAAAATCTATAAACTTGATTTTTGGAAAGGCTACTACCCATGCTATAAAATTCGGTACTTTTTTCAAATTGATACATTTTTGGAAAGGCTATTACTCCAGCTATCCAAAAATGTAAAAAGTATGGCAATGCTAGCAAAATTGTGGAAGTTATGGCCATTTGAAATTGAAAATCTATAAACTTGATTTTTGGAAAGGCTACTTACTACCCATGCTATAAAATTCGGTACTTTTTTCAAATTGACAAATCCTCGGATGTTTATACATTTTTGGAAAGGCTATTACCCCAGCTATCCAAAAATGTACAAACTATGGTAATGCTAGCAAAATTGTAGAAGTTATGGCCATTTGAAATTGAAAATCTATAAACTTGATTTTTGGAAAGGCTACTACACATGCTATAAAATTCGGAACTTTTTTCAAATTGACAAATCCTCGGATGTTTATACATTTTTGGAAAGGCTATTACTCCAGGTATCCAAAAATGTAAAAAGTATGGCAATGCTAGCAAAATTGTGGAAGTTATGGCCATTTGAAATTGAAAATCTATAAACTTGATTTTTGGAAAGGCTACTTACTACCCATGCTATAAAATTCGGTACTTTTTTCAAATTGACAAATCCTCGGATGTTTATACATTTTTGGAAAGGCTATTACCCCAGCTATCCAAAAATGTACAAACTATGGTAATGCTAGCAAAATTGTGGAAGTTATGGCCATTTGAAATTGAAAATCTATAAACTTGATTTTTGGAAAGGCTACTACCCATGCTATAAAATTCGGTACTTTTTTCAAATTGATACATTTTTGGAAAGGCTATTACTCCAGCTATCCAAAAATGTAAAAAGTATGGCAATGCTAGCAAAATTGTGGAAGTTATGGCCATTTGAAATTGAAAATCTATAAACTTGATTTTTGGAAAGGCTACTACCCATGCTATAAAATTCGGTACTTTTTTCAAATTGACAAATCCTCGGATGTTTATACATTTTTGGAAAGGCTATTACCCCAGCTATCCAAAAATGTACAAACTATGGTAATGCTAGCAAAATTGTAGAAAGGCTATTACCCCGGCTATCCAAAAATGTACAAACTATGGTAATGCTAGCAAAATTGTAGAAGTTATGGCCATTTGAAATTGAAAATCTATAAACTTGATTTTTGGAAAGGCTATTACCCATGCTATAAAATTCGGCACTTTTTCAAATTGACAAATCCTCGGATGTTTATACATTTTTGGAAAGGCTATTACCCATGCTATAAAATTCGGCACTTTTTCAAATTGACAAATCCTCGGATGTTTATACATTTTTGGAAAGGCTATTACCCGAGCTATCCAAAAATGTATAAACTATGGTAATGCTAGCAAAATTGTACAAGTTATGGCCATTTGAAATTGAAAATCTTTAAACTTGATTTTTGGAAAGGCTATTACCCATGCTATAAAATTCGGCACTTTTTCAAATTGACAAATCCTCGGATGTTTATACATTTTTGGAAAGGCTATTACCCGAGCTATCCAAAAATGTATAAACTATGGTAATGCTGGCAAAATTGTACAAGTTATGGCCATTTGAAATTGAAAATCTTTAAACTTGATTTTTGGAAAGGCTACTACCCATGCTATAAAATTCGGCACTTTTTCAAATTGACAAATCCTCGGATGTTTATACATTTTTGGAAAGGCTATTACCCGAGCTATCCAAAAATGTATAAACTATGGTAATGCTAGCAAAATTGTACAAGTTATGGCCATTTGAAATTGAAAATCTTTAAACTTGATTTTTGGAAAGGCTATTACCCATGCTATAAAATTCGGCACTTTTTCAAATTGACAAATCCGCGGATGTTTATACATTTTTGGAAAGGCTATTACCCATGCTATAAATTCGGCACTTTTTCAAATTGACAAATCCTTGGACTTTATACATTTTTGGAAAGGCTATTACTCATGCTATAAAATTCGGCACTTTTTCAAATTGACAAATCCTCGGATGTTTATACATTTTTGGAAAGGCTATTACCCGAGCTATCCAAAAATGTATAAACTATGGTAATGCTATCAAAATTGTAGAAGTTATGGCCATTTGAAATTGAAAATCTTTAAACTTGATTTTTGGAAAGGCTATTACCCATGCTATAAAATTCGGCACTTTTTCAAATTGACAAATCCTCGGATGTTTATACATTTTTGGAAAGACTATTACCCGAGCTATCCAAAAATGTATAAACTATGGTAATGCTAGCAAAATTGTACAAGTTATGGCCATTTGAAATTGAAAATCTTTAAACTTGATTTTTGGAAAGGCTATTACCCATGCTATAAAATTCGGCACTTTTTCAAATTGACAAATCCGCGGATGTTTATACATTTTTGGAAAGGCTATTACCCATGCTATAAATTCGGCACTTTTTCAAATTGACAAATCCTTGGACTTTATACATTTTTGGAAAGGCTATTACTCATGCTATAAAATTCGGCACTTTTTCAAATTGACAAATCCTCGGATGTTTATACATTTTTGGAAAGGCTATTACCCGAGCTATGAAATTCGGCACTTTTTCAAATTGACAAATCCGCGGATGTTTATACATTTTTGGAAAGGCTATTACCCATGCTATCCAAAAATGTATAAACTATGGTAATGCTAGCAAAATTGTAGAAGTTATGGCCATTTGAACATTGAAAATCTTTAAACTTGATTTTTGGAAAGGCTATTACCCATGCTATAAAATTCGGCACTTTTTCAAATTGACAAATCCTCGGATGTTTATACATTTTTGGAAAGACTATTACCCGAGCTATCCAAAAATGTATAAACTATGGTAATGCTAGCAAAATTGTAGAAGTTATGGCCATTTGAAACTGAAAATCTATAAACTTGATTTTTGGAAAGGCTATTACCCATGCTATAAATTCGGCACTTTTTCAAATTGACAAATCCTTGGACTTTATACATTTTTGGAAAGGCTATTACTCATGCTATAAAATTCGGCACTTTTTCAAATTGACAAATCCTCGGATGTTTATACATTTTTGGAAAGGCTATTACCCGAGCTATGAAATTCGGCACTTTTTCAAATTGACAAATCCGCGGATGTTTATACATTTTTGGAAAGGCTATTACCCATGCTATCCAAAAATGTATAAACTATGGTAATGCTAGCAAAATTGTAGAAGTTATGGCCATTTGAACATTGAAAATCTTTAAACTTGATTTTTGGAAAGGCTACTACCCATGCTATAAAATTCGGTACTTTTTTCAAATTGACAAATCCGCGGATGTTTATACATTTTTGGAAAGGCTATTACCCATGCTATAAATTCGGCACTTTTTCAAATTGACAAATCCTTGGACTTTATACATTTTTGGAAAGGCTATTACTCATGCTATAAAATTCGGCACTTTTTCAAATTGACAAATCCTCGGATGTTTATACATTTTTGGAAAGGCTATTACCCGAGCTATCCAAAAATGTATAAACTATGGTAATGCTATCAAAATTGTAGAAGTTATGGCCATTTGAAATTGAAAATCTTTAAACTTGATTTTTGGAAAGGCTATTACCCATGCTATAAATTCGGCACTTTTTCAAATTGACAAATCCTTGGACTTTATACATTTTTGGAAAGGCTATTACTCATGCTATAAAATTCGGCACTTTTTCAAATTGACAAATCCTCGGATGTTTATACATTTTTGGAAAGGCTATTACCCGAGCTATGAAATTCGGCACTTTTTCAAATTGACAAATCCGCGGATGTTTATACATTTTTGGAAAGGCTATTACCCATGCTATCCAAAAATGTATAAACTATGGTAATGCTAGCAAAATTGTAGAAGTTATGGCCATTTGAACATTGAAAATCTTTAAACTTGATTTTTGGAAAGGCTACTACCCATGCTATAAAATTCGGTACTTTTTTCAAATTGACAAATCCGCGGATGTTTATACATTTTTGGAAAGGCTATTACCCATGCTATAAATTCGGCACTTTTTCAAATTGACAAATCCTCGGATGTTTATACATTTTTGGAAAGGCTATTACCCGAGCTATCCAAAAATGTATAAACTATGGTAATGCTAGCAAAATTGTACAAGTTATGGCCATTTGAAATTGAAAATCTTTAAACTTGATTTTTGGAAAGGCTATTACCCATGCTATAAAATTCGGCACTTTTTCAAATTGACAAATCCTCGGATGTTTATACATTTTTGGAAAGGCTATTACCCGAGCTATCCAAAAATGTATAAACTATGGTAATGCTAGCAAAATTGTACAAGTTATGGCCATTTGAAATTGAAAATCTTTAAACTTGATTTTTGGAAAGGCTATTACCCATGCTATAAAATTCGGCACTTTTTCAAATTGACAAATCCTCGGATGTTTATACATTTTTGGAAAGGCTATTACCCGAGCTATCCAAAAATGTATAAACTATGGTAATGCTAGCAAAATTGTACAAGTTATGGCCATTTGAAATTTAAAATCTTTAAACTTGATTTTTGGAAAGGCTATTACCCATGCTATAAAATTCGGCACTTTTTCAAATTGACAAATCCGCGGATGTTTATACATTTTTGGAAAGGCTATTACCCATGCTATAAATTCGGCACTTTTTCAAATTGACAAATCCTCGGATGTTTATACATTTTTGGAAAGGCTATTACCCGAGCTATCCAAAAATGTATAAACTATGGTAATGCTAGCAAAATTGTAGAAGTTATGGCCATTTGAAATTGAAGATCTTTAAACTTGATTTTTGGAAAGGCTATTACCCATGCTATAAAATTCGGCACTTTTTCAAATTGACAAATCCTCGGATGTTTATACATTTTTGGAAAGGCTATTACCCGAGCTATCCAAAAATGTATAAACTATGGTAATGCTAGCAAAATTGTACAAGTTATGGCCATTTGAAATTTAAAATCTTTAAACTTGATTTTTGGAAAGGCTATTACCCATGCTATAAAATTCGGCACTTTTTCAAATTGACAAATCCGCGGATGTTTATACATTTTTGGAAAGGCTATTACCCGAGCTATTCAAAAATGTACAAACTATGGTAATGCTAGCAAAATTGTAGAAGTTATGGCCATTTGAAATTGAAAATCTATAAACTTGATTTTTGGAAAGGCTGCTACCCATGCTATAAAATTCGGTACTTTTTTCAAATTGACAAATCCGCGGATGTTTATACATTTTTGGAAAGGCTATTACCCGAGCTATCCAAAAATGTATAAACTATGGTAATGCTAGCAAAATTGTACAAGTTATGGCCATTTGAAATTGAAAATCTTTAAACTTGATTTTTGGAAAGGCTATTACCCATGCTATAAAATTCGGCACTTTTTCAAATTGACAAATCCTCGGATGTTTATACATTTTTGGAAAGGCTATTACCCGAGCTATCCAAAAATGTATAAACTATGGTAATGCTATCAAAATTGTAGAAGTTATGGCCATTTGAAACTGAAAATCTATAAACTTGATTTTTGGAAAGGCTATTACCCATGCTATAAAATTCGGCACTTTTTCAAATTGACAAATCCTCGGATGTTTATACATTTTTGGAAAGGCTATTACCCGAGCTATCCAAAAATGTATAAACTATGGTAATGCTAGCAAAATTGTACAAGTTATGGCCATTTGAAATTGAAAATCTTTAAACTTGATTTTTGGAAAGGCTATTACCCGAGCTATGAAATTCGGCACTTTTTCAAATTGACAAATCCGCGGATGTTTATACATTTTTGGAAAGGCTATTACCCATGCTATCCAAAAATGTATAAACTATGGTAATGCTAGCAAAATTGTAGAAGTTATGGCCATTTGAACATTGAAAATCTTTAAACTTGATTTTTGGAAAGGCTATTACCCATGCTATAAAATTCGGCACTTTTTCAAATTGACAAATCCTCGGATGTTTATACATTTTTGGAAAGACTATTACCCGAGCTATCCAAAAATGTATAAACTATGGTAATGCTAGCAAAATTGTAGAAGTTATGGCCATTTGAAACTGAAAATCTATAAACTTGATTTTTGGAAAGGCTATTACCCGAGCTATGAAATTCGGTACTTTTTTCAAATTGACAAATCCGCGGATGTTTATACATTTTTGGAAAGGCTATTACCCATGCTATAAAATTCGGCACTTTTTCAAATTGACAAATCCTCGGATGTTTATACATTTTTGGAAAGGCTATTACCCGAGCTATCCAAAAATGTATAAACTATGGTAATGCTAGCAAAATTGTAGAAGTTATGGCCATTTGAACATTGAAAATCTTTAAACTTGATTTTTGGAAAGGCTATTACCCGAGCTATGAAATTCGGCACTTTTTCAAATTGACAAATCCTTGGACTTTATACATTTTTGGAAAGGCTATTACTCATGCTATAAAATTCGGCACTTTTTCAAATTGACAAATCCTCGGATGTTTATACATTTTTGGAAAGGCTATTACCCGAGCTATGAAATTCGGCACTTTTTCAAATTGACAAATCCGCGGATGTTTATACATTTTTGGAAAGGCTATTACCCATGCTATCCAAAAATGTATAAACTATGGTAATGCTAGCAAAATTGTAGAAGTTATGGCCATTTGAACATTGAAAATCTTTAAACTTGATTTTTGGAAAGGCTACTACCCATGCTATAAAATTCGGTACTTTTTTCAAATTGACAAATCCGCGGATGTTTATACATTTTTGGAAAGGCTATTACCCATGCTATAAATTCGGCACTTTTTCAAATTGACAAATCCTCGGATGTTTATACATTTTTGGAAAGGCTATTACCCGAGCTATCCAAAAATGTATAAACTATGGTAATGCTAGCAAAATTGTACAAGTTATGGCCATTTGAAATTGAAAATCTTTAAACTTGATTTTTGGAAAGGCTATTACCCATGCTATAAAATTCGGCACTTTTTCAAATTGACAAATCCTCGGATGTTTATACATTTTTGGAAAGGCTATTACCCGAGCTATCCAAAAATGTATAAACTATGGTAATGCTAGCAAAATTGTACAAGTTATGGCCATTTGAAATTGAAAATCTTTAAACTTGATTTTTGGAAAGGCTATTACCCATGCTATAAAATTCGGCACTTTTTCAAATTGACAAATCCTCGGATGTTTATACATTTTTGGAAAGGCTATTACCCGAGCTATCCAAAAATGTATAAACTATGGTAATGCTAGCAAAATTGTACAAGTTATGGCCATTTGAAATTTAAAATCTTTAAACTTGATTTTTGGAAAGGCTATTACCCATGCTATAAAATTCGGCACTTTTTCAAATTGACAAATCCGCGGATGTTTATACATTTTTGGAAAGGCTATTACCCATGCTATAAATTCGGCACTTTTTCAAATTGACAAATCCTCGGATGTTTATACATTTTTGGAAAGGCTATTACCCGAGCTATCCAAAAATGTATAAACTATGGTAATGCTAGCAAAATTGTAGAAGTTATGGCCATTTGAAATTGAAGATCTTTAAACTTGATTTTTGGAAAGGCTATTACCCATGCTATAAAATTCGGCACTTTTTCAAATTGACAAATCCTCGGATGTTTATACATTTTTGGAAAGGCTATTACCCGAGCTATCCAAAAATGTATAAACTATGGTAATGCTAGCAAAATTGTACAAGTTATGGCCATTTGAAATTTAAAATCTTTAAACTTGATTTTTGGAAAGGCTATTACCCATGCTATAAAATTCGGCACTTTTTCAAATTGACAAATCCGCGGATGTTTATACATTTTTGGAAAGGCTATTACCCGAGCTATTCAAAAATGTACAAACTATGGTAATGCTAGCAAAATTGTAGAAGTTATGGCCATTTGAAATTGAAAATCTATAAACTTGATTTTTGGAAAGGCTGCTACCCATGCTATAAAATTCGGTACTTTTTTCAAATTGACAAATCCGCGGATGTTTATACATTTTTGGAAAGGCTATTACCCATGCTATAAATTCGGCACTTTTTCAAATTGACAAATCCTCGGATGTTTATACATTTTTGGAAAGGCTATTACCCGAGCTATCCAAAAATGTATAAACTATGGTAATGCTAGCAAAATTGTACAAGTTATGGCCATTTGAAATTGAAAATCTTTAAACTTGATTTTTGGAAAGGCTATTACCCATGCTATAAATTCGGCACTTTTTCAAATTGACAAATCCTCGGATGTTTATACATTTTTGGAAAGGCTATTACCCGAGCTATCCAAAAATGTATAAACTATGGTAATGCTAGCAAAATTGTACAAGTTATGGCCATTTGAAATTTAAAATCTTTAAACTTGATTTTTGGAAAGGCTATTACCCATGCTATAAAATTCGGCACTTTTTCAAATTGACAAATCCGCGGATGTTTATACATTTTTGGAAAGGCTATTACCCATGCTATAAATTCGGCACTTTTTCAAATTGACAAATCCTCGGATGTTTATACATTTTTGGAAAGGCTATTACCCGAGCTATCCAAAAATGTATAAACTATGGTAATGCTAGCAAAATTGTAGAAGTTATGGCCATTTGAAATTGAAGATCTTTAAACTTGATTTTTGGAAAGGCTATTACCCATGCTATAAAATTCGGCACTTTTTCAAATTGACAAATCCTCGGATGTTTATACATTTTTGGAAAGGCTATTACCCGAGCTATCCAAAAATGTATAAACTATGGTAATGCTAGCAAAATTGTACAAGTTATGGCCATTTGAAATTTAAAATCTTTAAACTTGATTTTTGGAAAGGCTATTACCCATGCTATAAAATTCGGCACTTTTTCAAATTGACAAATCCGCGGATGTTTATACATTTTTGGAAAGGCTATTACCCATGCTATAAATTCGGCACTTTTTCAAATTGACAAATCCTCGGATGTTTATACATTTTTGGAAAGGCTATTACCCGAGCTATCCAAAAATGTATAAACTATGGTAATGCTAGCAAAATTGTAGAAGTTATGGCCATTTGAAATTGAAGATCTTTAAACTTGATTTTTGGAAAGGCTATTACCCATGCTATAAAATTCGGCACTTTTTCAAATTGACAAATCCTCGGATGTTTATACATTTTTGGAAAGGCTATTACCCGAGCTATGAAATTCGGCACTTTTTCAAATTGACAAATCCGCGGATGTTTATACATTTTTGGAAAGGCTATTACCCATGCTATCCAAAAATGTATAAACTATGGTAATGCTAGCAAAATTGTAGAAGTTATGGCCATTTGAACATTGAAAATCTTTAAACTTGATTTTTGGAAAGGCTACTACCCATGCTATAAAATTCGGTACTTTTTTCAAATTGACAAATCCGCGGATGTTTATACATTTTTGGAAAGGCTATTACCCATGCTATAAATTCGGCACTTTTTCAAATTGACAAATCCTCGGATGTTTATACATTTTTGGAAAGGCTATTACCCGAGCTATCCAAAAATGTATAAACTATGGTAATGCTAGCAAAATTGTACAAGTTATGGCCATTTGAAATTGAAAATCTTTAAACTTGATTTTTGGAAAGGCTATTACCCATGCTATAAAATTCGGCACTTTTTCAAATTGACAAATCCTCGGATGTTTATACATTTTTGGAAAGGCTATTACCCGAGCTATCCAAAAATGTATAAACTATGGTAATGCTAGCAAAATTGTACAAGTTATGGCCATTTGAAATTGAAAATCTTTAAACTTGATTTTTGGAAAGGCTATTACCCATGCTATAAAATTCGGCACTTTTTCAAATTGACAAATCCTCGGATGTTTATACATTTTTGGAAAGGCTATTACCCGAGCTATCCAAAAATGTATAAACTATGGTAATGCTAGCAAAATTGTACAAGTTATGGCCATTTGAAATTTAAAATCTTTAAACTTGATTTTTGGAAAGGCTATTACCCATGCTATAAAATTCGGCACTTTTTCAAATTGACAAATCCGCGGATGTTTATACATTTTTGGAAAGGCTATTACCCATGCTATAAATTCGGCACTTTTTCAAATTGACAAATCCTCGGATGTTTATACATTTTTGGAAAGGCTATTACCCGAGCTATCAAAAAATGTATAAACTATGGTAATGCTAGCAAAATTGTAGAAGTTATGGCCATTTGAAATTGAAGATCTTTAAACTTGATTTTTGGAAAGGCTATTACCCATGCTATAAAATTCGGCACTTTTTCAAATTGACAAATCCTCGGATGTTTATACATTTTTGGAAAGGCTATTACCCGAGCTATCCAAAAATGTATAAACTATGGTAGTGCTAGCAAAATTGTACAAGTTATGGCCATTTGAAATTTAAAATCTTTAAACTTGATTTTTGGAAAGGCTATTACCCATGCTATAAAATTCGGCACTTTTTCAAATTGACAAATCCGCGGATGTTTATACATTTTTGGAAAGGCTATTACCCGAGCTATTCAAAAATGTACAAACTATGGTAATGCTAGCAAAATTGTAGAAGTTATGGCCATTTGAAATTGAAAATCTATAAACTTGATTTTTGGAAAGGCTACTACCCATGCTATAAAATTCGGTACTTTTTTCAAATTGACAAATCCGCGGATGTTTATACATTTTTGGAAAGGCTATTACCCATGCTATAAATTCGGCACTTTTTCAAATTGACAAATCCTCGGATGTTTATACATTTTTGGAAAGGCTATTACCCGAGCTATCCAAAAATGTATAAACTATGGTAATGCTAGCAAAATTGTACAAGTTATGGCCATTTGAAATTGAAAATCTTTAAACTTGATTTTTGGAAAGGCTATTACCCATGCTATAAAATTCGGCACTTTTTCAAATTGACAAATCCTCGGATGTTTATACATTTTTGGAAAGGCTATTACCCGAGCTATCCAAAAATGTATAAACTATGGTAATGCTAGCAAAATTGTACAAGTTATGGCCATTTGAAATTGAAAATCTTTAAACTTGATTTTTGGAAAGGCTATTACCCATGCTATAAAATTCGGCACTTTTTCAAATTGACAAATCCGCGGATGTTTATACATTTTTGGAAAGGCTATTACCCATGCTATAAATTCGGCACTTTTTCAAATTGACAAATCCTTGGACTTTATACATTTTTGGAAAGGCTATTACTCATGCTATAAAATTCGGCACTTTTTCAAATTGACAAATCCTCGGATGTTTATACATTTTTGGAAAGGCTATTACCCGAGCTATCCAAAAATGTATAAACTATGGTAATGCTATCAAAATTGTAGAAGTTATGGCCATTTGAAATTGAAAATCTTTAAACTTGATTTTTGGAAAGGCTATTACCCATGCTATAAAATTCGGCACTTTTTCAAATTGACAAATCCTCGGATGTTTATACATTTTTGGAAAGACTATTACCCATGCTATAAATTCGGCACTTTTTCAAATTGACAAATCCTTGGACTTTATACATTTTTGGAAAGGCTATTACTCATGCTATAAAATTCGGCACTTTTTCAAATTGACAAATCCTCGGATGTTTATACATTTTTGGAAAGGCTATTACCCGAGCTATCCAAAAATGTATAAACTATGGTAATGCTATCAAAATTGTAGAAGTTATGGCCATTTGAAACTCAAAATCTATAAACTTGATTTTTGGAAAGCTATTACCCATGCTATAAATTCGGCACTTTTTCAAATTGACAAATCCTTGGACTTTATACATTTTTGGAAAGGCTATTACTCATGCTATAAAATTCGGCACTTTTTCAAATTGACAAATCCTCGGATGTTTATACATTTTTGGAAAGGCTATTACCCATGCTATCCAAAAATGTATAAACTATGGTAATGCTAGCAAAATTGTAGAAGTTATGGCCATTTGAACATTGAAAATCTTTAAACTTGATTTTTGGAAAGGCTATTACCCGAGCTATCCAAAAATATATAAACTATGGTAATGCTAGCAAAATTGTAGAAGTTATGGCCATTGGAACATTGAAAATCTTTAAACTTGATTTTTGGAAAGGCGTTGTGTACTGTTTGTTATTTTTTGCTAATTTTTTTTAACTTCTTGGTAATTTTTTTGGTTAAGCTTATGGCAACAGTGACTATAATAACGAGGGACACTAATTTTTACGATTTTTGCCCGCTGTATTCATAGCTCGAAAAGCAGTTAATTTAAATTTCAACAGACTTTAGTTCGAATCCACTCTTGCTGTTGTCAACATGCTGTGTAGTTGAGATGCTAAGTTGATCTTATGCAAAACAAGTCTGATAGTTTTGCGCGAATTTCTTAAAGGGCCAAGTGAGTGAACCGTTGCAGGAATTTAGTTGTGACCTCTCAAACTTACTCTGACAATTGTTTAGCGACTACCAATAACTTCTCTCAGTATGAAATATTATTTAATTTTATTCTTTCATATTTTCATTATTGCTATAAATGCTACTTTCTTAACAGGGGTTTTAAAAGTGAATAGAGTAATTATTCTAGTACAGACGCATATATTTTAATTTTCGGAAATTTCGGGGGGGGGGTTTAACCCCCGAAACCCCCCCCTGAATACGGGCCTGATGCTTGACATGAAAGATATGCATTTATCATTGAAACAGGGCCTTATTATTACTGTAGCAATCGTTCTCCCTGGTTATTCATTACTAAAAAGTGACATGATGGACGAAACAGGATTATACTACCATATTTATGCTCGAGTATCAAGTTTTTTTGTAAGTCCATGACCTCGTACTAGTACAAGTACAGGTATCGACCTCCACGCCATCAACTGATTCGAGACATTATTGAGTTTTCTTTGTTACTGCCAGACAAATATGTATTTTGTAAGATTTGCCTGAGACTATCCATTTTTGCAATCCAAAGTTATATTTCAAATTAAAATTTGTCAAAAACGTATGAGTACAACCAATAGTTTTATTTGAACTCTGAGTTGAAAATACCAATTTTCGATGGGCAATGTACAAAATAGAACCAAATTTTAATTCACTACTATTTTCTGTCATGGTAAAAAATAATGTGCGATTTATTATAATTAGAAACGAGTTGCCACCTGTATAAAAAATCTGATTTTTAAGGCACGAAAATCATAATAAAGACTTTTGGGTTTAATTCTAATACTCAGTAATGATCTATCCTACCTATAATTTTTCTTCAATATCTGAAATGTACAATTATGTCTACTCAATAATTACTTTTTTTCAGCATATTCGATATTTAAAAAGTGTAGGTCGGTTTTATTTGATTTTGCTCATTTTAAAATTCAAATTAGCGATCTCAACATTTTTTCTTTCGATTTCCTAAATGGATGAAAGGACGGAAACGACTAAATCAAGCTCTCTTTTTTGCTAATGAACACTTTGATAAACATAAGAACATGAGTCAATATCTATCTCGATGCATTTATACGCTATCATAGATACGCAATAAGTGAGCAAAGAATACGTAAACAAATGACAAGCATAAAGAGTTTAAAAAATTGCTATGAGTATACACTACCTTGGGAAGTTTATTTCAATTTTATGCCATTTTAGCTTTCTTTATGAAGCTATTTCGTGTCACAATTATGTTTATTGTCTTTATGATTATTCCATCAGAAATGAAACTTTTGCGGTATATTTACTCCAACATGCCACGACAGAAGTTGGAAAGTTCATAAAAAAATAAAACAAGAATATTCGCGCAAGGTAAAAGCGTGAAAAACAAAAAAAAACAAAAAAACACAACATTGCAAAAGCGTACGATAATGTGAAAACAATGAGAAATGCTTGTCGAGGCAAATGATTGAAGTAGATGGATTCTCCATAGACCATGATCTAAGCAAAAGTTGAATTAGCCATTTAAATGACGAAAAGTAAAAAGAAACTCATACAAGATTAAAGAAGAAAAGTAATTGCAGAAAGTTCTTATGAATGGCGGTAAAATTTTATTATTTTGCTTTACTGCTTGTTGTTTTTAATATTTGTAATTTTATGCAATCACTAGACTTCACGAAAGGAAAAGCTGCTTTTATGAACGTATTTTTATTTAAATATTTTCGACATGGAATACAGCATAAAAATCGTGCAGATAAACTTTCGTATTCTAAGCTTTGTTACTTTACACAATCTTTTAATTCTGCACTGTTACCAACACATACATACATATGAACACATATATACTTGGAACGCATAATAGAAGAGGTTTACTTGTTTACCACTTTCCTGTTTCTTTAACAAATAGTACCTGGGTGACCGAGACTTGCTCGGTATTTTTCGAATTTGCCGCATAATCTTACTTACCAAGAGCATAAACTTCCAAAATAGATTTCCAAAATATCGAACACTAACCTCAAAAAGTCACTTAACATACATTGGCGACACCTGTTGTGTATTAAATATTCTGGTTGGTATACGGCCTAAAATACCTTTCATTTGATACCCATATTGCCATATATTGCTTAATATTTAAAAAAAATTGATATAGGTGACAACCCTAAGGACCACCCAAAGTGGCAACACCAAAGTAGAAAATCTTAAGCCAGCTGCCAGGTTTCATTTGGACTTCGATAGGTTTCGATAAATGTATCGATAACTGAGTCATCGGTCAAAATGCGATTGCCCGAAAACCTCTATATTACCCTACAATATGGGTATCAAACGAAAGGAGATAGCTCCAGGTTTCATTTGGACTTCGATATACATATTTCGATAAGTTTATCGATAACTGAGTTGTCGGTGATTGCCCAAAAAACTTAACATTACCCTATAATATGGGTATAAAACGAAAGTAGAAGGCAGCAGGTTTCATTTGGACTACGATAGGTTTCGATAAATTGATCGATAACTGAGTTATCGGTGAAAATGTGATTGCCCAAAAACCTTAAACTTGACCTACAATATGGGTATCAAACGAAAGGGGAAGGCCCCAGGTTTCAATTTAGCTTTGATATATTTCGATAAATTGATCGATAACTAAGTTATCGGTCAAAATTCGATTGCCCGAAAACCTTAATATTACTCGGCAATATGGGTATCAAACGAAAGGGGAAGGCCCCAGGTTTCAATTGTACTTCAATATATTTCGATAAATTGATCGATAACTTAGTCATCGGTCAAAATGCGATTGCCCGAAAACCTCCATATTACCCTACAATATGGGTATCAAACGAAAGGAGATAGCTCCAGGTTTCATTTGGACTTCGATATATTTCGATAAGTTTATCGATAACTGAGTTATCGGTGATTGCCCAAAAAACTTAACATTACCCTATAATATGGGTATAACACGAAAGGAGAAGGCAGCAGGTTTCATTTGGACTACGATAGGTTTCGATAAATTGATCGATAACTGAGTTATCGGTGAAAATGTGATTGCCCAAAAACCTTAAACTTGGCCTACAATATGGGTATCAAACGAAAGGGGAAGGCCCCAGGTTTCAATTTAGCTTTGATATATTTCGATAAATTGATCGATAACTAAGTTATCGGTGAAAATGTTATTGCACAAAAACCCTAAAGTTGCCCTACAATATGGGCATCAAACGAAAGGGGAAGGCCCCAGGTTTCATTTGTACTTCAATATATTTCGATAAATTGATGGATAACTGAGTCATCGGTCAAAATGCGATTGCCCGAAAACCTCTATTTTACCCTACAATATGGGTATCAAACGAAAGGAGATAGCTCCAGGTTTCATTTGGATTTCGATATATTTCGATAAGTTTATCGATAACTGAGTTGTCGGTGATTGCCCAAAAAACTTAACATTACCCTATAATATGGGTATAAAACGAAAGGAGAAGGCAGCAGGTTTCATTTGGACTACGATAGGTTTCGATAAATTGATCGATAACTGAGTTATCGATGAAAATGTGATTGCTCAAAAACCTTAAACTTGCCCTACAATATGGGTATCAAACGAAAGGGGAAGGCCCCAGGTTTCAATTTACTAGCTTTGATATATTTCGATAAATTGATCGATAACTGAGTTATCGGTGATTGCCCAAAAAACTTAACATTACTCTATAATATGGGTATAAAACGAAAGGAGAAGGCCGCAGGTTTCATTTGGACTTCGATAGGTTTCGGTAAATTGATCGATAACTGAGTTATCGGTGAAAATGTGATTGCCCAAAAACCTTAAACTTGCCCTACAATATGGGTATCAAACGAAAGGGAAAGGCCCCAGGTTTCATTTGTAAAAATGCGATTGCAGAAAAACCTTAATATTACCCTACAATATTGTATCAAATCAACATTTGAAGTTCAATTCATCCTGGCACAATTTGTCAAAATTGAATTCTTGAAAGGCCCCCTAACGTTACCTACGAATACCGCAAAAGAAAATTTTTGAAAACCGGTTTTCAATACTCTTTTTTCAAAATTTTCAAAATATTCGAATTTGGTAAATTCTTCAGTAGGCAATAATATTATATAAATATGAAATCTTAAAGTATATTATTGATTTTGAAAGTCCCCCTAACTACTTACATCCCGAGCAACGCCGGGTACCCTGCTAGTATTATATAAATATGAAATCTTAAAGTATATTATTGATTTTGAAAGTCCCCCTAACTACTGCTAGTATAAAATACTTGTTAGGTATGTCTAGCTCCGGCAGACATACTCGTATGACCATGTTTTTGATTATTCGAAGAAATATGCGAGTAACCTCGTTTTCAAAGTGCGAGAAGACTAGAAATCAATATCAAGTCACATATCTTTTAATACCTAATCATAAAAACTAATATACGCTGAACTGAAATTTCAAAATGGTTTAGTGTGCGCATTCGTTACGTAATTATAATTTCAACGAACATCTTAATTGATTCAACGAATTTCTTTATAAATTGACAAAATTTACAAAATTGAATAAAAACCAAAACTAATCAAAATGAATTGTGAAAAGTTGGTTATTTGATATGATCGCCGCAGAAACCATTCAACTAACGAGCTAATTAAAAGCTACTTTTAATCAAACATGCCAAAGGGTATTTTTAGACAATGAGACTGCACTCACTGATGGCAGCTGGACGTTAAAAGCCAAGAATGTCAAATTATGCCAAAGTGCAAGACAAAAATTTAACACAAACTTTTGATAATTATAATTTTCTGCACATTTGAAAGGGTCGAAAAGTTTAATGAGAATTATTCAAATTTCTTGCTGCGATGGCAATACAAAAGATGTGCGGTTAAGAAATAGCAAAATTATTTTGATTTGTTTAAGCTAAAATGGCAAAAGTAACGAAATTGCGAAAACTTAATTGTGAATATGGAATGGAGAAAATTTGGAAAGTAAGCAGAACATTTCAAAAATGCACAAAGTTTCGACATCGCGCTGTGATTTCATAACTAAGGGTTTGTTGGCAAATTAATTGATTATTATGGCAAAATTGATCATTTTGAAGAATGCACTGATGTTCTGTTTGCAATACGGATGATATCTGGTTTTGAAATTAACAATGCTTACTGCGGGGAATGTTTTGTGATATTTCAGAACGCTATACTTGGAAAAATAAAAATTATTGTATGTCGTTGAAATTACCAAACGGTTCTTGTTAAACAAAATTTCGATTTGCATTTAAGTGCTTTTATTTTGTTGTAAAACTAAAATTATGATTTTTTTGATTGCATAGCCTGTTTCTCTTTAATAAATATATAGCGTGCTCTGGTTTCATAGTACTGGTTTAATTATCTTTCCAATTTAAATATCTCTTAAGTTTGACGAGTACAGGAATACTTCAATTCGAACGTGCTGACTTAGAGATCACCTATATCTATATTATACTAATATCAAACACTTCTCAATTAAAATCTATAAAAACTAAAAAATTTCTACAACTTGTCTTTACATAAAAAAAATGTATCCCAGTATGTTCTTATCAGTATTGCATCTACGTCTTCTCATACTAAAATGTATCCTAAGGATCAGCTCATAATAATCACACAAAATACCAAGCAGTAACCCCCAAAGAACCTACCATACTAGGAACTAAGAAAAGGCTTGATATATACTACGGTGACCTGCGCAAAATGTGGTTAACTAAGTTGTGTTATTGTCTTACGAGTTGCAATGAAGTGCAGCACGACACAAAACAAGAAACATTACAGAAAGTGGCTTCTGGGAGTGATTGATATATGTACGTGTGTCTGATAGCCAATTTGGTTGTCTTTTTTTAACTCACGAGGTGCAAGTAATCCTGTACCATTATGAACATAAATTTGAAAAAACCTCATTTGTTATTCAAAAGTTATACAATTTTGTGGCGAAGCCTTTGGATTAAATAATTGAATGATTTAAGAAGATAAGCGCAGCATTAAATGGTATTCAACAATCTTAAGAAAACTCAAAATCAACTCGGAAGCTGTTGTTGCATGGATTAACATAAAAGTATGAGCTACATAAGAGACCGCTAAGCGCCTTATACGAGGTTTCTATAGAATTAAATACATATCTGTTCAAGATCTTATTTCTGCCTAGAAAACAGATTTCTGGTTTTTATTCACAAGCTGCCTTAAGCGCTTTAGCTGTTTCTCAAGCAAAACGAAATGAATGATAACCACCAACAATGCTAAATAAAGAAAGGTAGATATCCAAATATTCAAATTTCACTTTTCAATCGACTTTGTGCCGCATCAGCTACTTTTTTGGCTGCTTATTTATGTATGTGCATCAATTTTCTTTTTACCTGGCCCAAAGCCTTCTTCATTCACTGTAATTCGTACACATTTCGATTCGGCGAATTGACGGTTTACTGCTTTACTTAGCTTGTATTATCATTCTTATGCTTTTTTATTTTCTTTCAATTTGTTTTGTATCCTTCTTCTCGTGTTACACATTTGGAAAATTTGTTGTTGCTGTTTGACAATCATTACAAAAGATGGCGGCTTAATGGGTATGAAGTGAAAGCTGACAAGTGTAACTGATTTGGCATAGAAGGGAGTTAAATGAAATTTTTCCTTACAATGTTTAGCCTCTGAGTTCGTTACTTAAAATCTTTTATCATTTAAAAGTACCTAGAAACACGTTATTAAAAAAATATATAACCCCTTCATTGAATTGTTTTTTGAATTTGAAAAGAGATGTTGCTCAATATCTTAAAATACATCCTGTTTAAACTTTAAGAAGTGGTTTTAAGGTATGGGTGAACATTAAGGTGGATCGACGAAAAAAGTGTTTCCAGTCCACCCCTAGGATTAAAGATATTTTGAAGGCGATCCCAAATCGGACTTAAAATGGCAACGTAGTGTCAAAAAAAGTAAATAGCCAAAAAAAAAATTTTTTTTGGGATCGCCTTCAAATGTATGGGAACCGATCCGCACTAATGGACATCTCACTCTGGGCTTAGCATGTTGAGCAAAATAAAACAAAGTAAATTTTTCAAAACCTGCTTTTACGGGATGTTCAGTGACTGTTTAGCTTAATGTTACTACAGCTGATTGCAATTGACGCCCACAGATGCTTTAAGCACAATATTTTAAATTATTTTCATAAATGTGTACGCACTCTTTATTTCGGCTAAACCATGCTGAAGCTCACAAACTGAAGTTAAAGACTACTCTCAATGGCAATGACTTGCTGGAAAGCCTCTGCGAGCTAACAAACTGATGCAGTCCTTCTTCAAAAATAAAAGCTTTCTTAAGATTTCGTGATATTCTTATTTTTAGGATAAACAAATTTAAATTTTCACTCTAAGTTTGTTTTTGTATTTAGTAAACAGGTTGGGGTATTGAAAATGCCATATCAGAAATGTATACATACATAGTCTGAATGTCTTCCGTTTGATGGGCTATTTTTTTTTTTTTTACAAAAATTTAATGTTTTGCCGAGACATACTTTTTCCCGAAATTAACGGAGCCAGCTTTGTTATAGGAAAACTCACTTAAGCCTAGCCCCTTTCAACTGATACCCATGTTTTCGAAATTTAAGTCATTAGTTTCCCAACATTTTACATCAAATCCGAAACTCCGTTAAGCGAACAAAATTAATATTATTTACAGTCTAATATAAAAAGTAAAACTTTGAAAAATGCAGCTCCATTCATAACTTTCTATCATGAATTTCGTAAGAGAAAACTCATTAGAATTAGTCATTAAAATTCAAGAAAATACTCGAAAACCATTCAAAATAATGAAAAACTTGAAATAATGCATGCGCTTAATGAGTGTCAAGGCAAGGTGCATAGTCATTTTGCATGCACATAAAAAAATATAAATTTACATGAAAAGTTACGTATACGCAGTGGACCGCTATGGACAGCAAGAACAGCTCAGCCTTGCCTTCCAATTGCCAAAGCTCTTTAGTCAAATGGCATACAAGTATGTGAGTACTTGCATTGTACAATTTGAATGCAAAACTAGCAAAAAAATACTCCCACTTACAAAATACCAGTTGAAAGTACAAAAACAGTGCAACAACTGAAGAAAACTTACTTGAAGACTACGACCAGACAAACGTGGTTAGCTAAAAGCACGTGCAATCTATGTTAGTTACCTACAATAAATATGTACGTATGTATGTATGTAGCTGAATTGCATGCATGTTTATGAACACTTTTTCATAATAGCATTGGTATACACGAGCACATTCGTATTTATGAGCATACGGAATGAACATGTTTTGTAACCAAATATAACAGTGGCGTGCGTTGAATACAAGCCGAAAAGTCGGTTTGGCTTTCCTAGATTTTAAATGTTTTCATAACAATCAATCCTTGAGCTTATCAAATTTACAACACATATCAAATGCAACAACCGTACAAGCAATAACAAAATCAATTTTTTCTATTAACCCTCTGCGACTGACTTTTATGTAAATACTTTACAAATTTAGTTATTAGATATGAAAGAAGCAGATCAATAACAACAGAAGAATAGTAAGTGAGAAAGTAAAATTTACACCCTTCATATATTATTTTGTTCAACCAACTTCTACTTTGCACGCCACTGTTGTGGTATTCACAATTGCCTCCATTGCCACAGCCTTCAAGTTTAGTCCAGCCATCGACATTTGCTATTTCAGTTAACATCGTCATTTTTTTTTTTATTAAATTTCATGCACCAAAACTTTACCATGCCATGGCAACGAAAATTTGAAATTCCATAAAGTTTTGTTAATTCCACGTGAGACGTGTCTTAGTAACTTTTTAGTAAATGACAGTCTATGCAAGAAAGTAGCCAAACAAAAAAGATGAATGCAACGTTTTTCTGTGAATATTATTGCACTTGTGGGCAGTATATACTGCAAAAACGTGCGTGTTTGTTTTGTACGTAGAATTTTCTTTTTACATTTTGAATGAAAGGTAAGCTCACGTAGATCGCACAAGAGATTCATAAAGCTTACCAATTTGTAGTTTGAGTAAGTATAGTGGAAAATGTATATTCACCAATGAGACCCTGATTACGGGTATCGATTTTAAATACAAATATATTTTACTTAGACCAACAGTTATGCTTGCAATATATTATAGAAACTTCTTGAGCTAAATTTTATTCATTAATTTCATAATGAAATAGTACCTGGGTGACCGAGACTTGCTCGGAATTTTTCGAATTTGCCGCATAATCTTACTTACCAAGAGCATAAATTTCCAAAATAGATTTCCAAAATATCGAACACTAACCACAAAAAGTCACTTAACATACATTGGCGACACCTGTTGTGTATTAAATATTCTGGTTGGTATACGCCCTAAAATACCTTTCATTTAATATGGTATATTGCCATATATTTAAAAAAAAATCGGAAAGGTGGCAACCCTCTAAGTTTCCATTAGTGGCAACATCCAAGTAGAAAATCTAAGAAGGAAGCATACTATCCATCTACCAAATTTTATCGAAATCGGTTTAGCCTTTCCCGAGATAGTGGTCTATATCTGAAGGAATAAATAAAATGCGTTCAGGTGGCAACCCTAGGTGGCAATCTTGCTCGGAAAAATTTTGGTGGGTATACGGCCTAAAATACCTTTCATATGGGTATCAAATACATATATTGCTTAATATTTAAAAAAAATGTATATAGGTGGCAACCCTAAGGACCACCCCAAGTGGCAACACCAACTTAGAAAATCTTAAAACAAAGCATAGTACCAGTGTACCAAATTTTATTAAAATCGGTGAAGTCGTTCGGGAGATAGTAATGGATATACAAACATACAAATATTTATACAAGAATAAGTCGTTTAGAGTTATAAGATAAATTGCTAGGCTATAGAAATTTTTTTTTTTCAGTATTTCAAAGCTTACTATGGAGTTTTTTAAGTTATTCCAGAGACTAATTGTTTATCTCAAATAGACGAATTGTTGGACAATAATTTTAAGTTGCAATGTATAATTTTTCTATTTCAAAATCGGTCTCCAGATTTCAACCGTTCAATATAAGACTTGAAACTATTGCTCTGCTTGCGCCACCTAGCGGAGTTTACCCTTTAAATGTTAAATCTTTATGAGTTTTTGACCAATGTTACAAGTTTCAGGTCAGTAGCATATTGCGAAGCTTCGCTCAGTTAGCCGAAAATATCGGCTCAAAGCTCTCATGTAATATTTTTCTGTAAATGCCTTTTAAAACGAGTTTACTATGAACTAATATTTTTTTAAAAAATAAAATACATAAATTCAAGCATTTAAAGTTTTAAACAGTAATAGAGTTTTCTCTTTCCACTTTTTGTGGATTTTCAATTTCAAAACTCATAAAATCCTGCCAAACTCTTGACCGGAAACAAAACTAATAAACCCACGAATAGTGCGCCAGCTTCAAAGGTTGTTGTTGTTAAAATTGAAAAAAAAAAACAAGAAAAACGAATGAACTATTAGTCATAACTCATAGTCATAAGTGCATGTTTTCGACTAGATGAACAGTTTGTTAGCCAGTGGCACTCATCAGCACAAACATTCTTGCTTGCACGCAAACGATGATGAAATAGAAAAATTATAATTAGAAATGTATAAAGCGTAGAAAAGTAAAATGCGAGGTTTGTTGTTGCAGTGTTAGTGAGTGGTCTTTTGTGTTTCGAGCACAACAATGCAATTGGACTCAAATTTATATTTACGAAATTGTTTGAAGCGCGTGGGTTAGATATTGTTTTTTTGACTTCAAAGATTTTAAAAAGCTCTCATAAGTTCAATATCGAGCGAAGCTTTTGTTAAAATTGATAGAGACAGAGCATGTACCATAATTACTGACTTCGTCTGCGCATTTCTTGGTGTTATCGAGGCAATGCCTACAATAACGAGATACTATATTGATTTCATAGTACCGATCATTTTTTGTAACGTCATTAATGATTTTTATATGCAATATATCACCTTGAGAGTGTCAGTCTACGAAGAAAAGAGGAAAATTTAAATTTTCAAAAATGGACCCCTTTGCATTTTGGATTATTCCTCAAAACTTTTGAACAATCGCCGCCATTCCCACTTCTTTAATGAAGTAAGGAAGAATTTGTTAATTTAAAAAGCGATATTTCTGTCAGATTTTCCCCAAGTCAAGAATAAACACTTGTCCCCAAAAAATGCTGTGCATTGTTAAGAAGAAGCTATGGCACCACCTCGTTTTCAGTATAAAATCTCTGCTGATTTAGAATGTTATATTTTATTTGTTTTTGAGTGGGTTCAAGGATCAGAACTATAAGTTTATCATCTCCGACGCGCTACAGCAGCTGGATTAAGTATTTTTTCATGACTTAAGTGAGTTCTGTATGTCAGTCAGCAGTGTGTTCCTATTGCTTATGTAGAAATGCGATCCAGTACTCATTACAATGAACTATTTTCTTTTTTTTTCAACAACAGGCCAAAAAGTTCATTTGTGTAAGTTGTTTATATTAAAGTCAATCAATAGGGTTGTAACATATTGTATACAGATTTTTTCCAAAATATTTCCAAAGCGCCTTAACTTATTAGAAATACTTACAACATTTTTTGTTTTGTACGAAATAAGCAAATATGCGTGGATGTTAGAATGTGTAAATTTTTATCAATTCGTCCTATGTGAGAATATACTGCCATAGCAAATAAAAAACGGAAATGCTCGTTGTTGTAGTTATTTTCTTGTGCAAATGGTTTTGTTGAAGAACAAAACACAGGAGGAAAACAAAAAAAAAGAAAGATATCTCGCAACAAAACAAGCAATAAAAAATAGCAAAGACAACATTTGTCCAAAGAGAAAGTAAACTGCCTGGAAAAACAAGGAAATGCTTCCAACATCCTCAAGCCGAGCTGAGACACTCGATGCAGTAGTAAACACTATCAATTGCGAATAGATGTGCATGAGTAAGGCAGTTTAGGGTTGAGAATGTGTACAAGAATGAAATGACATTGGCGACGGTTTCAATTTTTAACAATAGACACTTTTTATGTATGAACTATAAATTGCGAAAAAGGTGACTCGTGAGTAGTGGAGCTTAAAAACTGTCGAAGGTCGTCTCGGTTAAAAGAATATCTATGTGTTATTGATTTTATTTTAAAAACTGTAGCTATTTCCTGGTGTATTTGTACTTTGTTAATGCAAACCCCCCTTTAAAACATTTTTTTTAATAACCTATGTATATGTATATGTTACTCGTCTATGAAAAGGGTGCTTATGACTCAAAAAAAAATGTTCCACTTTTTTTCTGGTTTCGATAGTTTTTGAGATGCTCTTTCACATGGTGAAAACTAGAAAGTCCTATCTTGCTTAGAAGTGTACTAAAAATGTTTTCCCATTTCGTCATTTCTGTGTAAGCATATGGAAATGTTTATCTTTAGCAGCTGTTTCTCGGAATTTTTTTTTTTTTTTTTATTCATAAGCCACCTTTTCATAGACCGGGTCAAATATATTGATTTTGTTTTTTAGAAAATCAAGAAAATGCTTAAGACATTACACAACTTAATACTAATTTCAAGATGTCTAGATTTCTTAAGAGAGATCTTGTTTTTGCATTTAAACCTGCCAAGTGCTAAAGTAAAAACAAACATATTTTTGTAGGGAATTAAATTTATGACAAAGAGAACAATATGATCCTTGCAGTAATTAAGAGCAGGGTTCTTATCATAGTAATTCATAACAACAACACTAATTTTTAAAAGTGTCCTCACTTATCAGCAGACCAGAATATAATATCACATTAGGGAAAAACTGCACCGTAACGTTACAGGGCATCATAGCTTATCTGTTAACTTTTCTTACAGCGGCTTTGGTGCAGCCACTGGTTCGTATCCCAGTGGGGAGACTCTGAAACATGTATTTCCATGGGATCTCCGTGATTATCGTCGTACAACAATTCTTCAACAATGATTTTTTTTTTGCCTTTCCCGATCTATCTGCTTTAAATATTTTGTAAATTCTTACAAGTTGATATCCAATTAATAATATTTTTAATTCTTCAATTAAAATTAAAATCAACTTAATATAGTAAAAGTACTATTACAAAAACAGCCACAATTTCTCGGCAGACAAAATAGTTTCGATTTTTCATTAAAGAATTTTTTGATAAATTTAAACAAAAGTCAGATTTACCAGAAATATATTAAACAAGAGGGATGGAAACTAATTCCGTTAACCAGAAGAAAATTCACCAAAAATTATATTATTTATTTCTATAAAATCTAAATTAAAAAACCTCCACTCTTACTTCTGAAAGTACTATTGTTCTTTAAACCTGAAACATTATATCAACATACTTATAAAAATAGTTGGTTGTATGCAACCAAACGTTATGTGAACAAAATTATAAAATTTTGTACTTATGGGAGTTTCCAGGAAATCAGACCCCATTGAGCCTAGATATAAATTGCATTGCTTCCAGTCCGAAGGCTGATATTTGTGTTCACGCATGTCTACTCTATTGTTATATACCATTTTTTTATATTTTGATATCGTGATGGAGGTGTGAACTCCTGGCAAAGTTCACAACACTACGATATTAAAAAACTTTAAAATCGGGATCATAGTTGCATAGTATTTTTTCAAAGTTTTCGATTTTTGACGGATATTTATTTGAGCTGCGTGAAATTTTACACATTTTTGCTTCACTTGGGCTTGACTTTCAAGATTCTGCGAACTAAGTATAAATCACAGTAATTATTTAAAGTTAAGCAAAATTGGTGTCGCGCCCGTTACAAAAAAAAGGATTTAGTTTTGTGGTAAAAGGATTAGTAAATTAACATGAATAAATCTTAGCATACGTAACAAGTAACTGCTAAGGATTATATTGCGAAAATTTCAAACAAATTTGTTAACCCGTTTTCTCTGTATTAATTTTTTAGTACGTGTCGCGCCCGTTACATTTTTAATAACTTTTTTTGATTTTTTGCCTTGCGACCAAGTTTTTTCCGTCCAATAAGAGAAACTCCACAAAATATATGCGTATGCGTCATAGAGTGTTTTAAGTTTCTTCAAGAGAAAACTTCAACGGTATAAAAATTCTCTACCATTCGAGGGAAGACATCGCGGCTGAGAAAGTATTTTTAGATCAGATATGAGCCCACATTGCTCCTATAAAAAATTTGTAAGAGAAGCACTTCGTCATTAAGGATGAAGAATCTGACGTCTGTTTGTTTGCTGGTAAGACAGCAAAATCTACGCTTAAGAAATTTTGCCTAAGAAAATAATTTTATAGAAATTTTTCTTTAATTATTAATTTTTTATAAATTTTTTTTCTAAAACAATAGAATTAATTATTTGATCATGAATAATGCTATCAGCATAAATATTGAATTAGAATTATGATTTATATTTGGTTACTTTAACCAAACCTTAAAGCTGGTGTCATGAAAGATCGTTTATAAATAACATACCCATGTACTTACTTTTAACGTGTTAACTTGTTTAAACATAGATATATTTTCCTGTTTTGGCTTGAAATTGAACTATCGTAATGAAAAAATATAATAAATAGTTGAAATATGTAAAAAAAAAAATAGACATGTCGCACCCGTTACAACGAGGTGTCGCGCCCGTTACACTTTAAAATGTTAAAAAATCTAAATGGATTAAGAAGTGTTTTTTCTTCGAATGCGGAAATAATAGAAAACATTCTAAATTTACATATGCCAAGGCATTTTTAGTCAGTTTAATACAAAAATTTTACACTGCTTCGTGTGAAAGTGGATTACACGCAATTTATAAATTTTATAACGTCGCGCCCGTTACGCTCTTCTTTGACATTTTGTGGTTGGTACTGATTTATTTCTAAAATGTAGTTAATATGAGTTAATTCCTTACTTCTAACAGCATTTTAAGCGTATATTATTTCAATGATTACTTTAATAGTTTTCTTCAAAATTAAAGAACTATGCACAAAAGTGTCGCGCCCGTTACAATGGAAACTCCCTTATAAAAAGCTTTTGCGTATACGAATCCCTTTGTCTGCCTGACATTTATTCACAAATTATTTTTACGATGAAGTGACGGATTTGGTTGGAAGTCTATTCACAACATCAATTCCACAAATTTAATTCCCTACAATTTTAATAAAACATTTTCATCAATAAATTTTGTCCAACTTCTCTGGAAATTCAGTTGTGTTTCTTTCTTTATTATTTGGGTGATAGAAATCACAACAGTCATTGATATTTTATTGCCTTTGACGACAGTTTGTTATTTTCATCTTACAGGGCTCAAAATTTGAGCCTAAATTTTAAAGCATTCATTGGTTTACGCCATTTTTAAAACTTGTTTGTAATAAATTCCAAACCTTTAATTAACTACACGAATTCTCTATTTTTTGCGGTTTGGACTTAAAACTTAACTCGGATAAACAAAAATTTAGCAAAAGTCGTATAGACAGCGAATATGTTTACTTTTGTGTTAACATACATGAGTGCGCCCCCGGTTCGAGTTCTAACATTTATTGAAAAAATAAAAATTTTTTAAAAACATTTTCGGTTTAAAATTTAAATAGTTTCTTTGAAAGGCGGCGTAAATTTAATTCTATACCAAATTGGCTTTGCTCAAATATGTAGCACAAAAAAGTTTTAAATTTAGGCTAAAATTTTTAGCGGTGTATGTTTTCTGCTTCAATAAATTTGCGCAGCCATTTGGCTTCCAGCTAAATATTTGTCACTCGCTAATTGCCAATTGGATATGTTATCTTTTTTTCTTTGGAAAATCTTTTATTGTACAAATGTGTTAAGAGTTTTCAGTCACTCATAGTTATTTCAAATCCCTAGAATGCTTGAGCTAAGTATAGCTGAATGCACAGTCATAAAAAGCTTTATGCTTTTTTGCGAATAACTAAAGTTACGGCAAGAGTAGCGGTGAAATGTAAATCATTATTTTTAAGTTATTTTGGTCAAACGGTGTGTTCATATAGCTAATTGAATGTTGGTGTAACCAATTGTCACTCATCTTTAAATTTATTGGAAAGCCCATGATTTAGATTTAACAGTTTATGGTGAATTTGATTGATGATTTCTTCTTATATCTAGGTGGCGGGTTAGGCAAAACTGTCTGCTTAGAAATATAATTTTATGTACTTCTTGATATTGGTATTTTTCGTATGTTGTTCAGTGTTTTTTGGCAAATTTTAAACTTATTACTCTTTCAGTTTATTTTTAAATCTGGCACTCTATTATAATCATAATTTAGTTACTTTAGCAGCCAAATCTATAATACAATAGTTGAGTTACTTAAAAGTAACATCTGTGCGAAAAGAAGACAAAGTATTTTTTTCCAACTTTTCAGTCCATATAACTGTAATATGATTTGTTTTAATAAAATCCACAGGTTTTGAGCAAAAGCTGTGAAAATTTGTGGGATAATAGATCTCTGTACGGGGAGCACAATTCTGGTACTATTTCACTTTAGAACAACTTTGATTTTGACTTTTGTCGCTTGTTGACACAGAAATATTCTATTGGATAAAAAAAAAATTTGCACCATATAAAAATAATAAAAAAATAAAAATAAATACTTTCTTTTTTTCGCTTGGAAAATAATCGCAATAAAAGTCAAGAAAATGTGTAGCTTCAACAGGTATGTTTACAAAATCATCAAAGAAGCAGCCACATTCACTTTAGTCATCAAATTCGAGCTGAGTGAGTAAATAATAACAAACAAAAAATGTGTTGAAGTATCGTTGAAGAATGACAAAAACAGTTAGAAAGCCACAAACGATGACAACCGTCGCCCAACAAACGTCTAGTCACCGAAAAGTGCTTGAAACAACAACCACACAACAGCTGCACAATAATATGGGAAATTAAAGGCGTGCAAATCATCACGGTACTAAAACAAAACAGTAGAAGACTCACGAATGATGCGCATTGTCATGCCTTCCTCGCTTTTGACAAGGCTTTCCTTTAGCGCCTTGCCAAGCACATAGATTTTCCTTGGCAATGTCTTACTCGTGGCTGTTTTTATATCATTCAAGTGCTGTTGAAATATTGACTTTTGACATTTTCAACGTAGTCTGCGTATATTTCTGCCTTGTTTTGTTGTCTCTTGTAGTGAGTTTGTATTGTTCGTGCATAGCAAATATCACGTGACTTGCAAACATATCGCATTCAAAGCAAAAGTTACTCATACGCCATGGTAGGTGGTGGGTTCGGTTAGTTTCTATACGAAATTACACTTTTATTTCTAAATTGTTATACCAAGTAGTGATACGGCCAGGTTAGAGTACGAACTAGAAACTATTTGTAGTATGAAAATTTGGCTGGAACTTTTCAGTTTTCAAAAATGAGTCTAAGGCCACTCACACAGACTAGGGCACCTCAGAAATGTGCTTCTAACTAGTCTATGCTGCCGCTGGTAATTTTTATTGAAGCTAACCATTTCATTTGTTCAGATTCTTAATACTAATTCCAATCGGATTACCCACCATATCCGGCGGATTCTTTTTTCGTGCCGAGTCGTTGAAAGGCTTTGGTTTGTTAATCGTCGAGATCTAAAACTGCTCAGCTACAGAGAAAAACCTCATCAGCTAAGTAAGGTAGACATAGATTAGATTTCACAAATAATAAATAATTAGTTGACCGCGGGTATTTACTGGTAAAGCATAAAGATAAGAATCAAAGGATATAAAGGCAATTTGTTGCTATGTATTTACGATAGAAAGAATTTACTTTTTTATGCTGCATAGTGAGTCCGAAATATCAAATGCACCAGAATGGGAGTTATAATCTTGACACAAACAACGAAAAGACTCATTTAATTCAAAATTGGTTCGGCACTGTTTCAAGATAAGTGGTTTAAAATGCCTTGATGGACGAGGGGGCACATTGAAGTTCACTTCGCTCAGAAGATTAAACCATATAGTAATTTAATCATGAAAACAATTCCAAGCATTTCCCTCCGACTAGAAAGAATGTGAAGATTAATTAGTTTTAAGCGAATCGTATACGATGGCAAATTATACAACTGATCCCAATGAAGGTCTCTTAAGGCAAATAGTAAAAATTGTTTTTGAACTGATTCTAAGCGATCCACGTGGAGCTGGTAAAGCGGGTTCCAAATTATAGAGCCGTTTTCAGTTATCGGTCTGATAATGTAGTAAAGAGAGCTTTAGTCACATAAGGGTGGCTAAATTCTTTAAACCATCGTTTAACGAATGATATAACGTCTTTAGCTTTATTGAATTTTACGTTTATGTGGCAGTTGAAACTGAGTTTGTAATTCATAGTAACCCCAAGGTCAACAAAATCATACATTTGCTCAAGACTATAATTGTTAATTGTATACGAAGTTGGCTGAAATAATCCTCCCGAAAAACGCATGTATTAACATTTCTTTCTTAATCTAAGGAATATAATTTAAATCGCACCAAGTAACTAGTGTATTGAGATCTGATTGAAGCTTAGTGCTATTTTCGTAAGATGCGAGTGACATAAAAAGAACTGTAGAAATATCATTTATAAACAACGAGAACAGAATCGTGCCCAGATGGCTTCCTTGAGGAACTCATGAGGAGACATAAATAACATCGAATACACAATTTTTAAACATCACTTTTTGTGTTCTGTCGCTAAGGTAAGAAGAGATCCAGCGATTGAGATCCGGTTGGAGGCCCAACTGATCCAGTTTATGAATAAGTAACGAGTGGTACACTTTGTCGAAAGCTTTGCTGAAATCAGTATAAATAACGTCGGTGAGCAGATTTTTTCTAAAACCATTTGAGACATGATTTGTAAACTCATGTAAGATCGTAACGGTGGACTTTCCCTTACAAAACCCGTGTTGACAGTCAGAAATCAAGGTAGAGATAGGATTCGTAAGCTTACAGTAGTTTATTCAATTGTATTGGCATTTAATGAAGTTTTTGGTTCTCAAAGCAGTTTCATGTTAATATAAAACTTACCAGTATATGACAAAATTACACTCAGAAAAAAACCCCATTCTAAAAATAAGGCCGAATGGGATTAATTCTACCCTTTTTAATTCTTAAAATTTTAAGAATGACTCGGTCTTAAATATTCTTAAAATAAGATTTTTCCATTCTTGATTATAGGAATCAAAACGAAAAAGTCTTAATATAAGAATAAGCTTCTCATATTAAGAAGAAATGAGCTTAAAAAGAAACGAAGTCGTACTCATATCAAGAACAGAATAAATATTCTTGATATAAGTTTCCAAACTTCTTAAATGCTGCCTTCATATGAGGTGACGAGTTGCTATAGCAACAACTTGCTTTTTTGCGAACTTCTCTTTTGGTGTTGCTCAAGTAGCGGCATTGGTACATATGAACACCCATCTAAAAATTGTGTGAGTAGTGTTGTTCCGATACTAGGGAGTATGAGTATGCACTCGAGTACCACGTACTTTTGGTAGTCAAGTACCTCGTTCAAGTATATTCATTGGTATCGAGTATCTGGGCCGAGTAAGTATCGAGTATCAGTCAGCTATCGTTTCCCGCATTTTGTAGCTTCTTCTGTGACAATGCCCGCAAAATTTTTTGTTTTAAGATTTTCTTAACAAATACTAATTTTTTGCTCAAATAATCCTGGTCACACATTGACGAGCTTCGGGTTGGATCTTAACTTCGACCATCAAAAGCTAAAACACTTCAAAAAATTTCGGGAGGGGTATGAAAACACGCGTTTAGGTATCAGAAATTAGAACTCCGGAGCAGAAATTAATATTTTATACCGTTTTATTCTTTTATAAATAATTAAATATGCATATCATATAAATAGGCAGATCCTTTATTGAAATCCTTTTTTTCATAGTGTTTATAGTTATCACTTATTATATTTTCGTTAAGTGTGAGCAAATTTTTGGTGGGTGTATGACGCTTGGGCTTTTGCTGGTATAATCCCAACAAACACAGAACAATTTATTCTCCAACGTTTGAAGCGTTATTCTCCAAAGAAATTCCTCAACTTGCGCGGTATTTGAGATGAAGTTGAATTAGAGAATTGCCTTTGAGGTGAAGTTGAGAATTAATGCATTCTCAACTTGAGAATTAGCGAAATTCCCATATTAAAAAAAGTTTCTTTGAAGTTGAGAACAGTATAATCCCGCTATTGAGGTGCTTTTGAGAATTAACGTTGGAGATTTAAGAATTTATTTGATCTCAAATGCATCTCAAGTTGATATCAAACAAAATTGTTTGTTGGGATGTTGAAGCAGCGATACAGCTACATACATATGTACATACATATTTCATATGCGGTTGCTTCTGCTCGTAAGTAACGGAATTCATAAACGTTTACCGGCTAGACAATCGTAGTTGCCTTTGAGTTTTTATGCAATTGGCGAAGTCGCAGTGAAGGCAGAGTGAAGCATGAATTTTTTAGTTTTCTTTTGTCGCGTGCCAAGTGCGTTGTGTTTTTATTGTGCCATAAAAAAATATAATAATGAGTGAAATTGAACAAGCGGACACAGACGGTTTGTTAAAACTATTGAACGAATTTAATTTGCCAGATGTTCTGCCATATTTAACAGGTGTGTAAGTAATTTTTACTATATTAAAGTGGACTTTTACGCAAAAATATTTACATATTCATATCGTTTTTTCGACAAAGTTTTTAGTTTACGCAATGATTTAACTTTGCTGAATTAAGTGCTAGGCCTAAATTGGGGAGGCTTAGAAGTGGTCAAAGGTTTGTTGTTAGCGCTGAAAAATCAACTAAATCAAAATTCAGTAACGTTAAATAGTGTAAGTTTAAAACTCTGTCTAAAATAATAGCATACAAGTTTTGAAATAAGCTTACAGATACTTTTCACACGTTGAAATTTATTTTAGATGCACATGTGACTTTGAAAAGCTTGCAGTACATGCGGAGTGAAGACATAAAGGAAGCCATACCACCTCTAGGTCTTCGCATTGAATTCCGGGAGAAACTTTTTATGTGGAAGAAACGAGAGGTATTGTATACGTGCAGTTTTAATTTTTACCAGCTTAAATAAGTGTTTGTTAATGTTTCTATGTTTTGTAGTATGGAATAGACGACGATACAATTTCTGTACCATCTAACGTGAGTCCTTGGCTCGAAACAGCAGCGCAAAATACAAAACACATCCTTAAAAAGGTAAATGTAAACCCCCCAAGAGTTTTTTACTTGAAGTTTAAAACCATTGAGTAATTTTCTTTTATTTTGAAAATTGTATACGAACATATTAAAAGATAACTTTTGTGAATAGGTAATAAATACAATTTGAATCGAAGATTAAACATATGTAACTTTAAAAAATTTTAAAGTTTTAATCTTCGATACAAAATGTATTTGTTGGCTAAAGATAATGATTGTATTCCGCTGTATATTGACCAATTTTTATCAACAGGATTTGACTAGCTTGTTAAAAAGTTCAGTGCGAGGCCAAAATATCCTTCAGTACGAATGTAAAAATAAAATCCTCACAAATGCCCAAAGAGACGATCTTATTCACATAATATTGGAAGAGGTTATTGGAAATGATGTAAATCTCAGAGTGAAGGACTTTCCCTTTATAGTAGAAGAAATATGTTCCATCTTTCCCAATGAAGTTAATGTGCAGGTAAAATATCCAATATACATTAGGGTGGTTAAAAATGTCTCTCAAAAATTTCGTGGTATGCCAAAGTGCACCCCGAAAACCTATCGATCATTCCATTATGAACTCAACACATTAAAAATGTTTCTTCCATTTTTTTATTTTTTGAATAAGTTGTAGGTTATGGGAATTAAAGTCGAAAATTCGATTTGCTATATCTTTTATTTGAAAAAAAAAATTTACAGATTGATTTAGATTGCCATTACCTACAACTTTTTATGTGATTAAAACAAAAACCAAAAATGTATATTTGCTTTCTATGTTTTAAAACTTTTGCGGAACCTGCAATTTTGATTTATCATTTTAAAAAATATCACTTGTTAAAAAGAAAATTGTTAAAATTACAATGTATTCAGAACAACTGTAATCAAACTTTTACCAATTTTTCTTATTTTCGCAAACATTTGGAAAACAAACATAAATTAGATTGTAAGTCAAACAAAGTAAATATATCTTCACCATCAGTAAATGTAAACCATTCAAATATTTTGGTAGATCAACTGCAAAGTGTTGAACAGCCAGGAACTATAGTAAATGTAAGCCATTCAAATATTTTGGTAGATCAACTACAAAGTGTTGAACAGGCAGGAACTATTTTAAATGCGAAATTGAATGAAAAATCGTCAGTATTTCAAAATGTAAACGATTTAAAAAAAAAGGCTTTGCAACTTTCTTTAAGTTTGTACGATCAAAATTTTATGCCACGGAAGCAAGTAATTAATATACAAAGTAAAATGTCCTCACTTTTGAGTTCAATCGCATCAGCAATAGAAGCACAATTAAATGTTAATGAAATTTCTACTGAGCTTAAATTACTTTTACAATTTTGTAAGGATCCTTTTGAAGAAATACGAAGTGAGTATAGGCTTTTCAATGTGTTAAAACAATTTAATCTTTTTGAACATCCTAAGTTGTTTTCAATTGATAAAAAAATATCTACAATAATCTCACAAGGCAACCCCACTTTAGGTGTCAAATCCTATGATATATGTATTCTCCCGTTAGATTTCATTTTTAAATCAATTTTTCAAATTCCAACAATTTTAGATAAAACAATAAAAAATACCCAAGAGTATCTACTGCAAAGCAGTATATCCAATTATACAAATGCAGGTATTTTTAAACATAAAATTCAAAAATTTCGTAATGCCATAGTTATTCCATTTGTCATATACTTTGACGATTTTCAAGTCAATAACCCCCTTGGAAGTCACACATTGTCAATTTGTGGCTGCTATATAAATTTCCCTTCAATGCCGAAATATCTCCTATCCCAGCTTCAATACATTTTTCCAGTTGCATTTATTTTAAGTTCACATTTAAAATTGTATGGGAATGAACGCTCCTTTCATCACTTGGTGGAAGAGCTAAAGCGATTAGAAGATGGAATAGACATTAGCATAGGAATTGAAATAACAAAAGTTCATTTTGTTTTGGGATTAGTGGTAGGTGACAACTTGGGTGTCAATAGTATAATGGGGTTCGTACAATCTTTCAATGCAAAAAGATATTGTCGTGCCTGTTCAAGAACTAGAGAACAAATGCAAAATGATGTTGGTGAAATTATTGAGTTTTTACGAAATGAAAATAGTTATGAAAATGATTTATTGGAAAATAATTTTCAAGAAACGGGATTGAAAAATGTGTGTGTATTTAATAAATTGGTCAATTTCAATGTAATAGATAATTTTTGCTTCGATATCATGCATGATTTGTACGAAGGAGTATGTGTTTACGATGTTTGTAACGTACTGCTTGCTTTAATTAATTCAAATATTCTTTCCTTGAATGATATTAATGGCAGAAAGAATCTTTTTCAATTTGGAGAAACGGAGGTTGGAAATTGTTCCATACCTTTGGATTTTTCTAGATTAAAAGCATTTAACCTAAAAATGACAGCGAGTGAAGTATTCTGTTTTGTACATTTTTTGCCGTTGATGATTGGAGACTTAATTCCTCTTAACAATGAATATTGGCAAGTACTTTTAATTTTATTAGATATTATTGATTTAATTTTAAAACCGAGTTATGTAAGTGTTGACTTGACGAATTTACAATTGTTAGTTGAAAAGCATCATGCCATGTATCTAAGACTTTTTGGTTCTCTAAAGCCCAAACATCACTTCCTTGTTCATTATTCAACAGCAATTAAAAAATGTGGTCCATTAAAGTACTTATGGACAATGAGGTTTGAAGCCAAACACAAAGAAGCAAAAATTTACTGCCATAACACAAACTCAAGGGTGAATACGCCTTATACTTTAGCAATTAAGGCAGGGTTAAAGTTTTCCACATTTTTAATTGACCATGATCAATTCATTGAACCAATTTTAACTTATTCTACCACAAGATTGTCAAATTTAATCAAAGATGATTTTTCTTATGAAA
This sequence comes from Sphenella marginata, assembly GCA_951509765.1. NCBI lineage: Eukaryota > Metazoa > Arthropoda > Insecta > Diptera > Tephritidae > Sphenella > Sphenella marginata. Next base: position 87,786,215 of record OX608079.1, on the reverse strand, counting down.
TAAACGAATTAGTGAATATTGATTTACAAAAATGTAATGTTTGTAATTACCTTGTTTTTAAGGGAACACGATATAAATCGAACTACTATTTATCTATAAATCGCATAAGCTTTGAATTATACAAGATTAAATGTTTAGTTATACATGAAGAAAATGCTTTTATACTATGTCAAAAATTAGAAG
>OX608079.1:87091032-87103532 GCA_951509765.1 Sphenella marginata | reverse complement strand
GTAGGATGCAATTCCATATTATAACTTACTCGACTTAAATATTGCTTAATGTTTTACTTTACGAAACTGAAAGCGTTATTAATTTTATTCGTAGTCATACTATATGCAGAAATCGTGCAAGATAAATACATGTATTTATATCAAAGTTTTTGGAATTATAATTTTAACCAAAGTTTATTATCTCTAACTTTGCAATTATTCAAATAGTTTTTTAGGAGTTGAAACTCTCATAGGATGGAAGAAGTAAGTTTTTAAGCCCTGTTTCTCCATTCGCTCGCCTTGCGTACGCAAACACTTGGGCAAACTTTAGCTATCTAATTGGAATTAGTTACGCAGCTTTTATATCCTATTTCCTACTGCCAAATTAATTGAAGCTCGAACTTTTCTATCGAATTTTTTTTTAAGATGCCAGCAAATTTTAATACATAACTCTTCTAATCTGTCTCTAAATATACTATACATCAACATACATACAAATTTTGATAAAGTTTTGGCACAAGTTTCCAAACCCACAGCTTTCAATAACTTCACGAAGCGCAACAAATAGTTCTTCCAGCAGATTTATGAGAAAATTGAAATCTAGTGTTAAAAAATGGTGTAGCTAAATTCTTACGATGCTACCAGTAGTACACTAACTACTAAATTATAGAAACTAGTTAATGCGACAAAAGCATTCACATTCATCCATGCTGTATATGCGACGGTTTATATTTCATGTTGTTGTCATTAGTGCTAGTTCCCTGTTTCTTTTTGTTGTTGGCCCTACATACTGATGACAATGATGGAAAGTTGTGAAAGCTTATTAAGTGTCAAAGGTTGCATGTCACATCGCAACGCATACGTAGGCGGCGAAATACAAACTTCAATGAAACAAGTTTATGAACGTTAGGCAGACTCCCTTTAAAAGTCGCTTTAAGTCATAGAAACAAACTTATTGAAATTTGGGAGAATGTTACAGCCAGAGATCTTACCTAATGTCGTTCTATGTAAAGCTTGTGATGTGCCAATAAATCTTCTAAATAATCTAAGAGGTACGTCGGCAAGAAATGTTAAAAACTACTCTTTATTGAGAATCAGCCATCAAGATCTCCGGATATGATGCCTCTCACCTTTCATTACCCATCTTCTAATTTTTTACGGAAGGAGGGGTGAGACCTAGAAGGCTCCACTGATCATACAAAATCGTTACCACGACAGTCGGGAAGTACCGCAAGTGTGCACCAAGGCGTTCCGGATTCATATCCGGCCAAAGACTGTCAATTCGATTTCACTACCCAAAACCGTTGGGAAGTGTTTTAGTAGTCAAAATAAAAACAACAACAACAAGGGCATATCTATACATATAAGCAATTATAAGTAATAGACCACTCGTTTTGTTCACATGAGTCGCAATATATTTTTGAGGGTATAAATTGACGTGATAAGTTAAGTATGTGGATCTCATGCGAGAGTTGGTGAAATGAGTATATTTCATTATGTATGCAGCACATGTGAAGTTGGTTGTTATTGTTGTTTTGCTACTTGTTTGTTTGCTGTCAAAGTTGGTAATATGTGCCATTAGAGTTTACGCTTAGGTACGGTTTGTTGAGTAGCCATGCGCTAATAGGGCCATTAGCCACATAAACAACAACAAAATGTAAATCCAAAGAAATTAAAGTGCAGCAAAAGCAATTAAAAAAGAAACTTCATTCAATGCATGTACACAAGTTATGGCAGCAACACCGATCTAAGCGCAATAAAATCCAACACAAAACACTTTAAAGTTTTGCAGTGGCAACAACAGCAATAAATTACCACAAAGTCAAGCTGGCGATTATAGTGGCAGATGTTAAAAGTTTATGGTACATAATTGTTGTGATGACTGCATGAAGTTGATTTATTAACTATATGTAATTTTAATTGTTTGTTTCAAGAACCATTTCAATGCTGTCAATCTAAGAGAGTGACAAATGAGATGATACTATTTCAGGGTACCAGGGGTTTGAGATATCGGTATAGAAACCATGATCCGAAAGTAGTCAAAGAAATCGCTTTTCAGTCTGAACAATTCTCACTTAAGTAACAACTTATAAAAGTTCTAATCTTTTTACATGGTCAACTGCTTGAATTTTTTAGGTCAGCTCCCATAAAGAAACAACTACACCCAATTACAAACAAACAACTTTTTTAGCCCTGCGGATATGGCTGGAAATGTCTCTCTACCCCTCTACGGTCAATTATATCACCCTGCAAAACGAAAGCGATTCCTCATGTGCCATTATTTTTCAAGGTCGCTTTGCTTTGTAGGAGCTTTTTAGGATTATCTCGGTATAGATTGTGTTATCATTTTGGGACCGTTTCGAAATGCTCGCAAATCATTCCGAAAATGACCTCAAAAAGTAGTGAAATAAAAAAAAAAAAAAAATACCAAATGATCCCAAAAATCGTTATAAGAAACGAAAATCCCCAAAAAGTTTCTAAAACAGTTCTGAAATAGTCCCGAAAGGATTCTGAAAATGTTCTACGATATTCCTGAAAACTATTAATAAAGTTCCAAAATTAGCTTTGAAAAACTCTCATAAAATTTCAATACGACCCCGAAAAAGTATGGAAATATTCCCGAAATCAATCAATCGCATTTTTACTTATTAGATTAGATATGTTGTGTATTAAATAAGCTTTTCCATAATTTTTTTTTTCTGAACACTTGTCCTTTGAGAATTTTCCAAGGTAAAATATTTTTTTTTTTAATAAGAAAAAATTTCAGTGATATATAAACTTCTTACAGTGCATATTTTCGAAATCTTGAACTTTCCAAAGGTTTCAAAGATGTTAAGGGCATTAATCACAACTTAAGAGTGCCTATTACCCATCATACATATTTCAAAAATGCTAGAAAAATTAGCATCTCCAAGCACATTTTCAAGTTCTCATATCTCCCTATGTACATATATATATTAAAATGTGTTTATTGCCCGATTTTATTGTTGCGTTATAATCTCATGAACCTTAATTAAATTAGTTACCGCGAAATCGGACGTGAACAAATTTTTTATTGTGAGAAATACTCTCACACTTCTCCTTTGCTTTTATTATCTCTTGCAGTCAAATTAAAAATTTGGGCGCAACTTATCTGCTAACCTTGATCTACCTTAATGCATTTGTTTATGTCGATGTTTAAGGATTTTTTTTTGATTATTTGCTCATAATATTGCTGACCATTTTACGGTTGCTTTTTATTATGCAATTTTATTGTGTCGACTGCTGTATCTTTTGCTTCACTTCTATCTCTCTGTCTCACCTCTGGATAGCAACATGTTGCGCTGCCTTGGCAACATGAACAAAACAGAAATTGCACTTTTATGGTTGTCATGCTGACGAGGAAGCTTAATTTATGATGTTTCATGCTGCTTCTGTGACTATTTTACCTTTTTGCTGGCAGCTGATCCCATTATATATTTAACACCCAACCACTCTCCTGGGCGTTGTCTGCTGCTGTTGACTACATTTGCTGCCGTTTTGATAGCATCTGTAGTAGACACTTTGATTATGCGCTTAAATGGTTGGTTAAGCAGACTGTGCTTTCATTTATTATCTAGTAAAATTGTGTCGCTTATAAGTAGTGGATTAAAGAGTTTATAGTTTTATTGGTGGATATGGAAATGTTTAGTTTGGTTGTTGATGTAGAACTCGTGACTTATGAAATTAGAAAGTATAGTTTAGCCTTCAGTAATGAAAAGTTAAAAAATACTTCTTATACTTGAACAAAATATTTGTCTTTATAATTTTGAAATTGCTTAAAGTAAATTTTGATTAAACTTTAATCTTTGTGTGTGAACCTTGAGATTCTCGCTGACTGGAGTTGAGAAAAAAAATCTTTCCATCATCCGAATGAATATGTGACAAACAAATATACTTGTTGTTGCTTATTTTTCAAGTCATTAAATATTAAATAAAGAAGTATACTCTTCTCACAGCGAACACGTTCTATAGTGTCCCATCATACCAGTCCTCTGCGGGCGAAAGAATGAGCAGTCTCTGTATATGGCCTACTCTAAATTCTATGCAAACAACCAGAACCAACCAGAGATGGGAACTACATGTGGTCGATGACTCTGCGTTTTATTTATTTATTTGAGGAACAGGCAACTGGCCTGTATTTCAACCAGACCTGTTAAATAACGATTCTAACGGTAATGATTACCGATTTGATCGATTGTTTTCCTGAGAATCCATTTAATGATTGATTACCAATTGAGTTAAAATTTTAATGATTAATTTCCAATTAAATAAAAAAAAAAAACAAAAAAAAAAATTTTGATTTTACCACGATTATTAAAAATAATAAAAAAAAATCCAAAATTATCACAAAAATCAAACATAATCAATATTTTTGTAAGTTGTACCAGCTGAAGACTTGTTGATACCAATTAAGATTCAATACAAAAAAAAAAAAAAAAAATCATTTATAAAAACACAACAGAAGTTTATTTATTACTACTAGCACTAAGCTGTTTTGTTCTTAAAATTCTTTTTTTTTTGGGATTTGCTCGACAGATAATAGTCGAGAATAAATTGGCCACCGACAACGTCGATAATGCCAGATCGAATGAAAAAATTCTGTCTGAAGTATTCACAGAGCTATAGTAAGCCACATGGGGTCTCATTAACAGTTCCGTTATTTAAAATTTCCGTATTTTTTTTTTCACAGTTCCGTTATTCTCATGAATTTTCCAAATCACGTTCGTAATCAAATTATCGATCCCTTATTTTTACAATTGTTTAATATTCCGTTTTTTCCAAGACTCAAGCTTCTTTTGTTTATAAATTAATTAACTGCACTTTTCCTTGTTCGTTTCTTTATTTCTTAAAATTCTTAGGGATCTATCATTGCCACTTGTCAAACAAATGCCTTTAACTGTCACATTTAACGAGGAGTTATCCTACGAGGTGATAATAATCGTCCACTAAAAACCGTTGTATTCACGCCATAGAAAAACTATTCCCCAAAGCTAAGTGGTACTAATATTAAAAATGTTTAAGTTTCCACATTAGAGAACCTTTTTCCATTTGCATAGTCTACTATTACTTAGTTTAGTTATTCCTAGTGCCATGGAACAACAGCCACTACAGGGTTATCATAAAAAAATAAAAATCCATTCAAAATACAAGCTCCCAGCGGGTTGTAGATAATTATAATTAGTTTAAAAAATAAAAAAAAAAACAATGAATTACCAAAATGACTCCACATAGAAATTTGCAGTTATTTTTATGAAATGCAAGGTACGCAACAAAAAACTGCACTTTAGCATACCAAACACATTTCATTCGCATCAAACTAACCAACAGCATGCCAAATTCTATGCAGAAGTGAGCCCATAAAAAAATTTGATAAAAAAAAAATTATAATTTATTATGTGACATAGTGCGGTGATGCAAAATTGTGCCACAAAGAAATATCTTCACCTGTAGGCGCTTAGGTATTTCAAAGAGTTGCTGTGATAGAAAATTTGCACACACAAATGCGAAAAATAGTTTGCCCATCAGCATATTTTGTATGAATGAATGCGGGGCTTTGTTACTATGAAAGCATGTTTGAGGTTGCAAGGACAAAGATTTAATTTTCTATGCATGTACCGGTGGCTTATAAAAATACATGAATGTGCATAACCTGCAAGAAATTGAAACTTAGGTATATAAGGTTTATAGTGTTTAGTGATAAGACCTACATATATTCTTAAAGCTCGGAAGAATATTGTTCTACCAAACCAAAAAGCAAAAATATTAAATTTTCCATTGAAAAACAAAAATCGATTTGAAATCTTGAGTTCTTATTCGCTGTTGTTGTGGTGAATTTTTTCTAGCATCGTCTAACACCCCGTCTACACACTCAAGATAAATACCCTGATAATCAGTAGTTATGAAATGCCTGTGGTATATTAAAAACTACAACTAGTTGCTTATGAATATTTTTTTTTTATGCAATGAGTTACAGAGTCTCCTGCGGGGTAAATATGACAACACTTTAGCGTGTAGGAGAAAAAGAGATAGCACTGATGTCAGAGTGATTTGTATGGAGAACTACGTGATAAATAAACAACGGAAATTTCGAGGGTTATATAATAGCCTTAAGTTAGGGTATTCAAGGGCGGAGAGTATGGTGAAAATTAAGTTGCGAATTTGGTACTTGGAGTAGAGTACTTGGTAAAAGAGTATTTCTTATCTAACATGCGCAACAAATTGTTTCCGAGTAACTTTTATTTTAATTTTCGAAGTCCCCAATTACACGACACATATTCAATAGCGTAATTCTTCGATCGGAAAGTTATCGTATATTTTATTAAAATATCAGTCTCGAATTGCCATTACAACATTCGAAATAAACTCACTTAAATTAAATTAATATTATTTAAAGTTCGGAAGAGTTACATACTGGAAATAAAATTAATAGCCAATTAGTGTAGTAACTGGGAATACTGCTGTGGGAATTAAAGAATTACGATTGTATGTAATGGGAAATAATAACCGCAAACGTGACACAGCCGGAATCTCTTTTAACCGCATTTAATTTTATGTCTGTTATTAATTATGTATAAGTATACATACATACATATATATGGGGAAGTCGCCTTTTTATATGCTACCGATTTACATATCTACAAGTATATATATATGTACATATGTATGTACATGCTTGTTTGCATATTTATGCATTGCACGGATTTACATAAGAGAAGCCATGCGCCTTAAGTCTCTGCTTTATTATTTGTTATTTACGGCACGTTTTTATCCGCTTTGGGCCAATATTACGAATATTAATATGTATGCACTAGGTATGTAAATATGTAATTAGATGAAAAATATTGTGGTAATTAAGAAACCACAAGACTTAAAATATTCACTAATTTGGTAATACTTTCGTTGTAAAATCTTTTTAATTAAATTATATGTGTTGTTGGGGAAATGTAAAAGAAGAACATGTTTAACAAAGAAAACTGCTATAAGTTACGTTAATACTGGAAAAAGTTAAGTTTTTGTTTGTTTTTTCTTGCTTAGGGAAGTACCAATATTTTTGGTAATATTCTTAATTACTTTGAGAAAATTTTCAAGACGAGATGAAGGCATTGCAGAATGATCCCGAAGGCTGGTTTAGTCGATTTAGCTATGCGGAGATAGAAGCGAATTGCCTACGCTTAGAGCGTACTGAAGTGGAGCCAGGAAATTATTTTCTTTATTACGCAATTGCTGGGATAAATCCAACACACCGATTCCTGATGACATTAACAAAGTACCTTTACTATAGAATCATAAGGCGACGCTCGCAATTCAGCGACTGTGCAAACACAAAGCCAATAGTTCCTCGAAATATTATGGAGCTGCTCAACTCACAAAAAAGGCGATTCAACAAACTTCACTGTTTATAATAACAGAAATCTAATAGATGCTATTTGAAACTGTTAGAGACATCACCTACTCGGGAAACCGTTGGGGTATTGTAAATGGTACTTTGAACTGTTCAGGCTGCTTAGAAGTTCTATCTGTGGAAACGAAGAGTACTTTCTATAAATTTCTCTCACTTATAAAGGAAATCATAGACAGTATTGAAGAGAGGTAAATAATATGAGAACGAGTAAAAAAGCTGTGCACCAGAAAATGTTCCTATAGACATCCGATTTCGGCTGTTGAAATCCACGGATATCAAAAGTTATAGTATATCTCATCAAAAGATTGAGAACTGTTGACAGATGCAAAGCGGTATGAGAGCACTGTAGTAAACCAGTGTTTTCAATAATCAGCCATGTCCGGAACTCTCCAACTTGTACTTGTACTTCTTCTTTAAATGGCCTGAGCTATACATACATACATAGTTCGCCAGTCATTTCTTCGTTCCGCCAAGTGGCAACAATTGGCGACCCCGCGAGATCGCTTTCTTGTACTTGCTTGTACTATATAGTCTCATATATAAAGTCAGATAAGAGAAAAGTTTTTCTATATTTTTTTATAGCAAGATGAATATTCGTTGTCAGCTTATCGTTCGTAATAAAAATGAATAGAATTGATCAGGGAAGAATTTGTTCTTTAGGAAAAACCGAATCAGCAATCAATTGAGAAAGAACAATTCATTAAAAGTCTACTTTTATATTTATTTTTTGTGCGGGAAATACCTTTTCGATGTATTACTAAAAAAATACATTTTGATTGAATTTGTTCACCTATTGCACTGTTGTTATCAGATTTCGATAGTCCTCGGAGTATTATATTTCATTTCATTTTTTTATCTCGTCAAATACGCAGAACCTCACATTTAGCTGGCTACTTACTTTCAGCAAATTTTTGAGTTGTGCATTAACCTGCAAGGCCACGTACCCGTAATAGAGGTTGATATAAGGAATTTACCTAAACCTTACGTTTATCTCCTTTAAAATTTAACTTTTCGCTTAAAGTTATGGTGAAGTGAATTTATCCTAAGTTCACAGAGATTAAAATTTTTTCCGTACGTAATGAAATAAATTTAATTTCGATTATTGAAATGACATTTTCTCTACCTCCTCTTGCCTCGTTTTACCTTTACACAAAATTTTAATGGAAATATTATTTCTTTTGCACAGGATGCATTGTTTTATAGTTTTTTTGTTTGTTTTTTTTTTCTCTCTGGTTTAACATTTTCCACTCTACGTTGCTTCTTATAATGAAATTTATTCAGCTTACATTGAATTTACTTTTTCCCAAACTCATTGTGCGCTGCTGGAGTGCGAAGGTAACGAGACCGTAAAACATTTCACCTCATTTCGTTGGTCATAATGAAATAAAAAGTGGATTGAAAACTGTTAAGGAATGAATAAAATTTGTGCGTTTGACTACACTTCCTCGTATATGTATGTACAGGTGCGGTAAAAACAATAGCAACAAAAGTAAAATTAACATTGTTTTGCAAATGTAAGTTCTCATGGTTTTCAATCTTTCGAAAGGTCTCTGCACGAACTCAACTTTCTCCATATTACCTCGAAGTGCAATGGACAAAAATTTACATTAATGGTTTGCAGGTATTCACGAAGTTAAGTAAATAAAACAAACAAATGCATGCCACAGGGTATCTCCTTAAATATTTATTATCTTACTTATAGAATAGATTTCCATTCACACTTGAAAGAATCAACTTAATTTCTCATACCAATTTATATTAGAGTTCTCTGCTATTTTTTCATCCACTACTGTGCATATTCGCTGATATGATTAACATACATTTATTCATCCATGAAATCCATGAAAACTCGCAGTGAAAATTTCAAATGGTTTAAGGTTTTGTCAATTGGAGTTATTATTTTTTGTGGTATACATATTTGTAATGGCGTAATCGACGATGTGTCAATGTGTCGACAGTTGGTTGGATGAAATTGGTTATGGGTTTTCCGTAGTGGGACAACGTTTCTTTGTAATCATACAAAATTTAATATTGGTTATACGAGAGGGAATGCTGATTGACGAATGAAGGAAAGTATTTTTAATTTTATTCAAGGCGAATAGCTACCAATGTGAACATTGAATAATGGAATGAGTTTATAGTAAGGGCAAAACAGCAATGCGTCCTTACTTTTTCTGACCCAAATTTGTTAAAGTGAGCCTTATGAAAATTATTTTAAGGCGGAAATAGAAAAGACGGATGTCGAAAAGGAAAGTGGTGAGTTTCATTCTGGTTTCTATAGCAAATAAGTTAGTGGGCGTAGTCCCACTCATAGAGTTTTAGCATTCGCAGAGGATTCACTCACTCAATCCAGTTCCTTCGGTACTAACCGATGGCTTATCGGTAGGAGAAAACTTAACAAAATCACTCTGTTTAGATTCCGTTCTTGATTTACTGATATCTATAACCATTATTGTTGCGCCGAGGACTTAGTGCTCGGTGACATCGTGATTTCAAATATTCTTTACGAGTTGAGAAATTATCGACAGTAAGTGTCGAGCGGTGCTTCTCGAAGTCCAAACTTTGCTCCTGCCATGTATAAAGATTCCAGGTAGATCTCTGCCAATTTATGTATGAAAACTAAATTTGATTAGAAGCTCGGCCTGAATCGCCTAAGACTTTATCACCATAGCACTATCCATATGACTTATTGTTTCATTTTTCATTTCATTTTATTTTTAACTTCCAACATGTTGTTGACAGTTGGCAGCCACCCCACCTTGACTTGGATTGAGCGGTTGTCAACACGCTCACTACGATTATCAGTGCTTTATCCTTGAATCTACCCTACAATGTGGTTTTTTATATATTCAACATTTGCTCTACGAGCAGAGAAATGCGCGTAGCATACCAACATCCAATCATCTCAACATCGTATTGCACGTTCACTGTTGGCCTTGGCTAATTCCTGCTCAAGCTTCGGTTGCCATGCTTAACTTTGGCCGCATATTTCCTTTTAGAGGGATGTGAGCTCTCGTTTGTGTACATATCTACAATTTTACTATTACTTAGCATATCAGCTGGATTTATATTTAATGCTTTTTTTGTTTTTTTTTTTTGGGAATTTTATTTTCAATCTAAATTTTTTTTGTTGCGCCAACAGTTACAATTCCTGACTTAGTTACAGTAGAATGGTTGTGATACAATTTTTCCAATTATTCGGTTTGACAAAATTTATTTCATGTATTTTGTTGTTGGATTTTTGCGGTCTATTTTGTTTACATATTTGTAAGTTTTTGCAAGCTCGAGACCAAATAAACAATAATTCGTAATGAATTTAATTGTCAGTTTTTTGGGAAAAATTGATAATTGGAGAAAAATTACAAAGGAAAAAATCAACAGCGATGGATAGGATTACATGTTTCAGAGTTTCCAGGCTCATCATCAGATCCCTTTTCGGACACGGATTCGAACTCGTGTCTGCACCAAAGCCGCTGTTAGAAAATTCCAACACTAAGCAATGATGCCCTGTGACGTCACAATGCACTTATCTCCACTTCAATTAATTCCCTTTTGTTTGTTTGTTCTTGCCAACTGTATACACAAAATTTCTTAAGACATGCAGCCTTTATGTTATGATGTGTGTTGGACTTGTTGTTTGTACATATGTATATACATATGTACGTAAACCCGTGCTATGGTTTTAATGTATTTTGTTGTTGGATTTTTGCGGTCTATTTTGTTTACATATTTGTAAGTTTTTGCAAGCTCGAGACCAAATAAACAATAATTCGTAATGAATTTAATTGTCAGTTTTTTGGGAAAAATTGATAATTGGAGAAAAATTACAAAGGAAAAAATCAACAGCGATGGATAGGATTACATGTTTCAGAGTTTCCAGGCTCATCATCAGATCCCTTTTCGGACACGGATTCGAACTCGTGTCTGCACCAAAGCCGCTGTTAGAAAATTCCAACACTAAGCAATGATGCCCTGTGACGTCACAATGCACTTATCTCCACTTCAATTAATTCCCTTTTGTTTGTTTGTTCTTGCCAACTGTATACACAAAATTTCTTAAGACATGCAGCCTTTATGTTATGATGTGTGTTGGACTTGTTGTTTGTACATATGTATATACATATGTACGTAAACCCGTGCTATGGTTTTAATGTATTTTGTTGTTGGATTTTTGCGGTCTATTTTGTTTACATATTTGTAAGTTTTTGCAAGCTCGAGACCAAATAAACAATAATTCGTAATGAATTTAATTGTCAGTTTTTTGGGAAAAATTGATAATTGGAGAAAAATTACAAAGGAAAAAATCAACAGCGATGGATAGGATTACATGTTTCAGAGTTTCCAGGCTCATCATCAGATCCCTTTTCGGACACGGATTCGAACTCGTGTCTGCACCAAAGCCGCTGTTAGAAAATTCCAACACTAAGCAATGATGCCCTGTGACGTCACAATGCACTTATCTCCACTTCAATTAATTCCCTTTTGTTTGTTTGTTCTTGCCAACTGTATACACAAAATTTCTTAAGACATGCAGCCTTTATGTTATGATGTGTGTTGGACTTGTTGTTTGTACATATGTATATACATATGTACGTAAACCCGTGCTATGGTTTTAATGTATTTTGTTGTTGGATTTTTGCGGTCTATTTTGTTTACATATTTGTAAGTTTTTGCAAGCTCGAGACCAAATAAACAATAATTCGTAATGAATTTAATTGTCAGTTTTTTGGGAAAAATTGATAATTGGAGAAAAATTACAAAGGAAAAAATCAACAGCGATGGATAGGATTACATGTTTCAGAGTTTCCAGGCTCATCATCAGATCCCTTTTCGGACACGGATTCGAACTCGTGTCTGCACCAAAGCCGCTGTTAGAAAATTCCAACACTAAGCAATGATGCCCTGTGACGTCACAATGCACTTATCTCCACTTCAATTAATTCCCTTTTGTTTGTTTGTTCTTGCCAACTGTATACACAAAATTTCTTAAGACATGCAGCCTTTATGTTATGATGTGTGTTGGACTTGTTGTTTGTACATATGTATATACATATGTACGTAAACCCGTGCTATGGTTTTAATGTATTTTGTTGTTGGA